>SJYW01038145.1:1093016-1134980 GCA_006410735.1 Raphicerus campestris
AGTGGCAAGATTAGGAGATTCCGAGCGGAACAGCCAGATTCCAGTAGAGAGAGGAAAAAACCCTCTCCAAGAGGGGTAGTAAAAGTGAACTTCAAGGTAATGCAGATAGTAATGCAGAGAAAATTCCCTTTCTGCGCGAGGCGGGAGCGGAGTTCGGCGAGGCGGGCCCGTGGAGCCGGTTCGCTGGGGCGCGGTGGCGGGGGAGTTGCGCCGGGTGCGAGCAGCGGGGCCGGGCCGGAGGAGGGAAGCTGCCGCGGGCTGCAGGATGCTTTTGGAGCGGTTCGCCTGGCGGGATGCAGGAAGCGAGCAAGGAGCGAGCCTGGCTGCTTCAGCACTAGACCCACGTTGCCTAGAAATGGATCACCTAGGAGAACGAGCGAGCCCGCGAGAGAGCGGTGCTATCAGGCGGAGAGAGGGGAAAACCGAGAGAGGAAGAGCTTCTGTCTAATAACCACCTCCTCCCCCTATCTGCAATACAAGGGAGAAACAAAATAGTGTTCTCATTTCCCTTGGAATCTTCAACCGGGACTGAGAAAAAGGCAGGACTCTAAGAGAAAAGACATTGAAGCCTTTTTCCCCCCCTTAAGGAGGTTAAAGCCAACCTTAAAAAGCCACCCCACTTATTTAACCTTGTTATTGCAATTCTCCAACAGGTATCAGACTTTTTCTAGTCTTTGCCTGGAATTAAGTCACATTGGTTAAAAACAAATTAGGGACACCTGGTCACTAAGGGAAAAGGAGACCTAGAAAGCTTTTAATGAGATTTCAATTATAAAGTTATATATATATATATGAAAGGAGAGGGCGTGCTAATTACCTTTCATACAGTGATTTTTTTTTTTTCTGTCTCCAGTGTATTTTTTAGGCAGTCGGGATAGAAAAAAGATCTCGACATTTTAAAATTTTAATAATTACGTGAAATAGAAATGCATGCTTCAGTGAAACATTTGATAAAAACATTACATTAACCAGCTCGCCACAGACCGTGTATATTAATGCAGAACGAGAAAGTTGGCTGCTTCTCCATGGAAAGAGCTGAGAAAGTACTGAATGACAACCTCCCAGTACCAGAATGAAAAGATTTTCTGCAGGCATTCTCCTTAAAATCCTGAGGATTGTGACTTCCTTTCTTCTAATGGTTAACTTGTATCCAATCTGGCCTCATTTTAGACTGGAGATGTATTAACGAAACCAAGTGAGTAGTTGAGGCTAGGTATAAACAGGCCTAATATTTCAATTATAATTGGAATCTTTGAGGAATGTTGCTATTTGGCATTTATGGATATGAAACTCTTCAACCTTGGAGCCCTTCCTTATCTCCAAATTTGGCAAATCTTTTTACACTCTCACTTGAGCACTTCTCTCTCTCATCTGGTGTATTAGGCTGTTATTTCACCAAACATAATTGTATATCACCTCTGTGAAATGATTTCTTTCATTCACGTTGTGTATTTTTTCCCTGAACATTCTGGGAAATGTGCTACCATATTGTTACTTAGGTTAACAATTCTGTTGAGAGGCATCTATTTAGCCCGCCAACCACTCTCCTCAGCCCCTTCAAGGGCTTAGTTCAAATTATCCCCATGAAGTCATACCCAGTCCTTTAACGTGGGAATCATATGGAATAAATGGGTTATCTGGCAGCTCAGCTGTAAAGAATTTACCTCTAATGGAGGAGAATTGGCTTCTATCTGTTGGTTGGGAGGATCCCCTGGAGAAGGAAATGGTCACCCATTCCAGTATTCTGCCTGGGAAATTCCATGGACATAGGAGGAAGCTGGGTTACAGTCCATGCAGTTGTAAAACAGTCCAGCAGGACTTAGAGACTAAACAACAGCATACGGAATAAAGTCATCCTTCTGTGTTTTCACAGCACACTCTACTTTTCTATTAGAGTCGGGACAAATTCTGAGCTACGCCTCTGACGCCTTGAGCGTGAGGACCATAGCTTATTCATATTTTAGTCACATCGTTTTACATAGAGCCCCTTGGTTGACTTGAAGTTCATCACTTCCTTCTGAATTTGGCATAAATCAGTGCTTCTAAGAAGCAACTGCTGATTAATTCCTATCAATTTTCATCATTCCTTAATTTTTTTCTATTAGTACACATTGATTCAATATTGATTTTATTGATCTTACTGATATCATTTTACTTTTTAAATGGTTCAGTTTCAATTTCATGGATCATATTTTGTTGTTACAGATTATGAAGGCTGGAAAAATAGACATATCTCCCCATAGCTTTCTTCTACTATATTTTATTACTCACAAGAACATTTAAAAAAACTGATGAGTTAGTATATGCCTAACCAAGAAAAAATTGTGAAGTAACTATTAACATGGAAAAAACACTTTAATATCTTAGAATCAGAGAACTAGGAGGAACTACAAAACTTTAGCTGGCCCCAATCATTGCTTAATAAATGTCATTGCTGGAGGTAGCTAAAGACAGAAAATTGATACTGTCTTCTCTATTGGAAATCTGTTCTAGTGTATTAGGAAGAAAACATTTTCATCATTCTAAAATCCTCCATCAAAATAATTTCTGAGTCCAGTGAGTTCTAATTAGTAGATTTTGCATGGAATATGTTTAAACATATTTTTAATTTTTGTATTAACTATATTTTCTATTTTAGAAAATTGAATATCATGATTTACTATTCAGTCAGCCTTTTAATCTGTAAATTAGATGTTAAGTTCTACAGGGAAAAATTAACAAATACCGTGGCTCCACTTTTATATAGGCTTTTCATGAAGTCTATTTGTTAGTCTAGTAAAGGTAACTTAGCTGTAATTCATGTGTTATCACACAAGTAGTTTGCTGCACTGAAATTCAAAACTGTGACATTATAACATTTGGGAGAAAAAACAGAACTTTCATTTACTAAACTTTTATAACCAATGATTAATTTTTGGAATAAAAATGTAATTGAACTATGATTTATGAATTTATTGTTTCTATGTGAAGACTGTCACTTCAGTCATTAGTTGTCATGTGAACATCAATAATTTGAAGAAATGGTTGATAACCTTAGCAACTTCAAAATGCAAAATATAATTTTTATGGAAGAACATAATTTTGGAGGAATGTTAATTTATTGTTGAGGAGACATGAAATTACAATCTCCTTTAATTGTTATAATGTACTATGTGTAAAGAAAGCAACTTAATAAAAATACTTGAAACATACAAATTTTTCATTTTCACTTTTAAAAAATATTAAAAATACCAGTGTCTTAACTTTAAAAATTAACTGCTCATAGGATAACATCAGTAAGTAAACTTACCTTAGTCATTTTTAAAGAACTCCTCAATAATTTCAGTTACTCAAGAGATTTATTTTGTTTTAGCATAAAGATCTGTAAATATATGAGAAGTGTACTTAAAAATTAGGAGAAAATTAACTTGAATGCCATAGAAAATAAATGGAATGCAATGCATTTTGGTCCTTCTTTCTAATTCACCATAATTGTATGATTAGTATTATAAATACACATAGGCACACAAAAGATATCTAAGTATCATGTAACTTTATCATGAATATGAAAGAAAAAATCTATAAGAACAATAACTGACTATGCAAATAGTAATAAATTATGACTGTAAAATTACAATTGACTTGTTCATTTGTAGAAGTGGAAGAGGAATTTTTGTTTGTTTGAGAGGCTGAAAAGGCAACTTTTATACTGTGTAGATCAAAGAAGTTAGGAGCTCAATGGGAACTTAAGGCCTCTATTATTCAATGTCTGGTTTTCTAAAAAAAGATGAGAAACAGCCCTAGAAGTTGTACTGATAGTTTAAGGACTTGAACTTAGAAAATGCATTTTTTACTTTTAAATATGCTTCAAGAAAATCATTCTGACACATATTCCTGTATACCATAATAACATACTCACATTGGGTATACTATGTTCTTTTATTTTTAGGTCAGCCTTAGAAGACTCATCACTTTCTACTCTGTCAAACTGTTTTACCCATAACACTAGTGACTGGTGACACTCTCTTCCTTCCTACCTTTCTTCCTTCTTTCCTTTTTTCCTTCCTTCCCTCCACATTAAGCTCTTAATTCCCTCCTCCCTTTCAAAGCTTTCCATAAATCTGTAAATCTGCTTTACCAGAGCAATGTCATATTTTCTTCTAACTCAGTGTGATGCAAATTCCAACCAAATTTTGCAACCAGATTATTTGATAATTTTAAAAATATAAACACTTTAACAAATTCATCTATTATTAAAATTAAGTCAAAACTGAATTTTATAACTTTTCCACTGTTCATACATTAGCCATGATGTTGAAATTTTAGTAACAAGAATTCAGTTATATATATTGGTAGACCTCTTTTACTTTAGACCTTTTATTTGTTCTATCTGGATGTTGATATGGATTTTTAAGTGGAATATTAATATTAAATACCAAGGAGTTGGTATAGGGAGGTCAAATGATGACTTACAAACCAACAGAGGTTCTTTACTGAGATTGGCCCCTCACTACATTATTTCCTGTCCCCACAAGATGGCAGCCATGCTTATTGTAGATTTAATCAGCTTACTTTTCGAAATGTCTCAATGCTTAACAGTTTACCAGAGTATAATTAACCCATGTTAATCAAATTACTATATTTAAGTAAACTTGATACTTTAAGTGACCTTTTTTTGGTAACTTGATTTTCTGAAGTTTTATTTCTTCTATAGCTTTCAAAAATAGTAAATATCTATTATGCTCATATCTGCTTTATTCATGGCTTCTGAAATTTTCAGTTACTTCAGAATTAAAAATCAATAGAATGATCTTTAATAATATGACAGTCAATCCTATGATAGGGATAATTAGAACACTGATATATTATCATTCAAATTTTGCTGTATGTTAAAGCTTTAAAATGAAGTTTATTTAGCTATATCTTTTTATCTTCAGAAAATATATTTTATACATCTTGAATTAAGAAATTTCACTTGGCCATGGAAGATGGAAATTGTCTATGAATTATATGATTGATTCTTCTGGTGTGGCATATCATTTGAAACAAATGTCTAACAAATAGGTCAAAAGCAAAAAGAAATGCATGATATCAACTATAATAAATATCAATTATCTGACCCTTTAAAGTAATATTTTTTTATTTTCCCATGGTTAACCATTTTAATTCTGAAATTAAACATTTCTTTTGAAACATATTTCTTAGGCACAGAAGCACCTAAGATACAAAGTATGTTTGTGCAATATGCTGCAGATAGAAAACTGTACATTTTAGCTTAAAAATATTTTATAGCAGATATCATGTGTAAAAATTTAAACAGAGAAACAAAAGTTTGGTCAATAGTCATTTAGACACACACATAGTGGCTTTACAGGCTTTACTTTAAAGTAGTATTTCAGTTCAGTTCAGTCGCTCAGTCGTGTCCAACTCTTTGTGACCCCATGAATCGCAGCACGCCAGGCCTCGCTGTCCATCACCACCTCCCAGAGTTCAGTCTGACTCATGTCCATCGAGTCCGTGATGCCATCCAGCCATCTCATCCTCGGTCGACCCCATCTCCTGCCCCCAATCTCTCCCAGAATCAGAGTCTTTTCCAATGAGTCAACTCTTTACACGAGGTGGCCAAAGTACTGGAGTTTCAGCTTTAGCATCATTCCCTCCAAAGAAATCCCAGGGCTGATCTCCTTCAGAATGGACTGGTTGGATCTCCTTGCAGTCCAAGGGACTCTCAAGAGTCTTCTCAAGCACCACAGTTCAAAAGCATCAATTCTTCACTGCTCAGCCTTCTTCACAGTCCAACTCACACATCCATACATGACCACATGAAAAACCATAGCCTTGACTAGACGGACCTTAGTTGGCAAAGTAACGTCTCTGCTTTTGAATATGCTGTCTAGGTTGGTCATAACTTTTCTTCCAAGGAGTAAGCATCTTTTAATTTTATGGCTGCAGTCACCATCTGCAGTGACTTTGGAGCCCCCCAAAATAAAGTCTGACACTGTTTCCACTGCTTCCCCATCTATTTCCCATGAAGTGATGGGACCGGATGCCATGATCTTTGGTTTCTGAATGTTGAGCTTTAAGCCAACTTTTTCACCCTCCTCTTTCACTTTCATCAAGAGGCTTTTTAGCTCCTCTTCACTTTCTGCCAAAGGAGTGGTGTCATCTGCATATCTGAGATTATTGATATTTCTGCCGGCAATCTTGATTCCAGCTTGTGCTTCTTCCAGTCCAGCNCACTAGCTTTGTTCATAGTGATGCTTTCTAAGGCCCACTTGACTTCACATTCCAAGATGTCTAGTTCTAGATGAGTGTTCACATCATCATGATTATCTTGGTCGTGGAGCTCTTTTTTGTACAGTTCTTCCATGTATTCTTGCCACCTCTTCTTAATATCTTCTGCTTCTGTTAGGTCCAGACCATTTCTGTCCTTTATTGAGCCCATCTTTGCATGAAATATTCCCTTGGTATCTCTAATTTTCTTGAAGAGATCTCTAGTCTTTCCCATTCTGTTCTTTTCCTCTATTTCTTTTCATTGATCGCTGAAGAAGGCTTTTTTATCTCATCTTGCTATTCTTTGGAACTCTGCACATTTCATTTCACTCTAAACATTTCATTTCACTTCTTACTGGGTAGAGTACATAATCAGTATAGAGTCAGATATAATAAATTCATTATTCCTTGTTGATCCTATAAATTGATGGTGAATCTAAATATTTCATTAATTATGAATAAATAAATTATCTCATAAGTAAAATGATAAAATAAAAATTTTTTAATATTGTGAAGTATAATTCTGGCAACATAAGATGAATATACTGACTCTGCAGAATAAACATATTAGTGAGGTATCAAAGTAGTCTGTTAGTAAGATCATTTCACCTATTTACCAGTCCCATCACTTACAACAAAAGTAGTGGTTATCTCTTGGTATAAGAATTACGAAAGATATTTTGAAAGAGTTCTTTGAACTATGATATAAAAAATTATCTCAGCAACAGAAGCCCAAACATGATTCTGCCCAAACTTGACTTATTCATAGTATGGTTGATATGACTAAAGAGACTGCAAAGGGGATAAAATTAAATTTTGTATTAAATATGATAGAATTCATCTAAAGTTGGCTAATATAAAATTAGTCATATTGTCAACACTTTGTTTCATTGTTTGTTTTTTTTTTACAATATACTGATTTATCACTTTGTAAGAAATTTCATCAAGATAGAACTGAACCATAAAGAATTAAATACAATATTAAGGTTATAAAAATGAAGCAATCTTAAAAAAAATTTAATGCCTACAAAGTTAGAAATATCTGAACTAGCATATCTTACATTGTGTTCTACAGAATTCCTTGTTTAGGGTGAGGGATGAGATTTACTGACCACATAAGGTTAAAACTAAGTAGATTTGTTTTTAGAGTATACATTAACATATTAAAAACATAAGAGGTTTCTAGGTTAAAAAAATATTAACTTTTACTTAACCCAGACTATTTCACATTTCTATAACTGTTAATTTCCCCCTTTAATGCACAGAATGAACATTCCTGGTTGTACTGTTATATTATTTTTCAAAAAAAATTTTTTTCGTTTTTTTCCCCTCTGTTTGTGGATGGCTAAATTAGCCAGATTGTAGATTTATAGTTTGGTTTATCCCTACCTACATATCTGGGGAGTTATTCTGTTTTGTGCTACAATAGGAATTTCCTGTGTCTATTTTGAACTTCTATGATGAAGGAAAATATATCCCTCAACAATAAACATATTTTCTTTTTAAAATGTTTCATATGTTTCCATTTCTGCTTAGGATATACAAAGCCAAAGGAGAACATTGCTCTGATCCTAAAAATAAGAAAATATTGGATGATCTATAAAAATGTAGAGGAGCTGGAAATCAAATTGCCAACATTCTTGAATCACTAAAAAAGCGAGAGAGTTCCAGAAAAACATCTACTTCTGCTTTATTAACTACACCAAAGCCTTTGACTGTGTGGATCACAATAAACTGTGGAAAATTCTTAAAGTAATGGGAATACCAAACTACCTGACCTGCCTCCTAGGAAATCTGTATTCAGGTCAAGAAGCAAATTAGAACTGGACACGAAAAAAAGGCTGGTTTCAAATCTGGGAAGGAGTATATCAAGTCTCTGTATATTATCACCCTGCTTATTTAACTTATATGCAGAATATATCATGCTAAATGCCAAGCTGGATGAAGCATAATTTAGAATCAAGATTGCCGGGAGAAATATCAACAACCTCAGATATGCAGATGACATCACCCATATAACAGATAGCAAAGAACTAAAGAGCTTCTTGATGAAAGTGAAAGAGGAGAGTGAAAAAGTTGGCTTAAAATTCAACATTCAGAAAATTAAGATCATGGCATCTAGTCCCATCACTTCATGGCAAATAGATGAGGAGATGATTGAAACAGTGACAGACTTTATTTTCTTGGGCTCTAGAATCACTGCAGATGGTGACTGCATCCATAAAATTAAAATATTTTTTCTCTCTGGAAGAAAAGCTATGACCAACCTAGACAGCATATTAAAAAACAGAGACATTACTTTGCCAACAAATGTCTTTACAATTAAAGCTATGGTTTTTCCAGTAATCAAGTATGGATGTGAGAGCTGGAAGCTGAGCACTGAGGAATTGATGCTTTTGAACTGTGGTATTGGAGAAGACTCTTGAGAGGCCCTTGGCCTGCAAAGAGATCCAACTAGTCCATTCTGAAGGAGATTAGCCCTGGGATTTTTTTTTGGAAGGAATGATGCTAAAGCTGAAACTCCAGTACTTTGGCCACCTCAGGCGACGAGTTGACTCGTTGGAAAAGACTCTGATGCTGGGAAGGATTGGGGGCAGGAGGAGAAGGGGACGACCAAGGATGAGATGGCTGGATGGCATCACGGACTCGATGGATGTGAGTCTGAGTAAACTCCGGGAGATAGTGATGGACAGGGAGGCCTGGTGTGCTGCGATTCCTGGGGTCGCAAAGAGTCGGACATGACTGAGCGACTGAACTGAACTGAATGGACAGGGAGTCTGGCATGCTGCAGTCCACGGGGTAGCAAAGAGTCGGACATGACTGAGCACTGAACTGATAAAAGTGTAACTTTCCTTGAACCTATCAGAAAGCTAAGCTGAAGCAGTCAGACAGCAAAGTAAACTAAGCTCCAAAAAGTGGCGAGCTCCTCTAATGTGAGACAGGACACAAACTTTCTCCACTTTGGCAGAGCACAGAGGAAATATTTGGTGTAGCAGGTAAGAAAGTGAAAGTGAAGTCTCTCAGCACTGTCCGACTCTTTGGGACCCTATTGACTGTAGCCTATCAGACTCCATCCATGGGATTTTCCAGGCAAGAATACTGGAGTGGGTTGCCGATTTCTTCTCCAGAATATCTTCCCGACCCAGGGATTGAACCTGGGTCACATCCTTTACCGTCTGAACCACCAGGGAAGTCCAAAAAAAGAAACATGGAACACTTCATGAATTTGCATGTCATCCCTGCTCAGGGGCCATGCTAATCTTCTCTGTATCGTCCCAATTTTAGTATATGTGCTGCAGAAGCGAGCATTGCAGGTAAGAAGAAATCATCAAAACTTTTAATAAAATACTAAAGGATGAATTTGAAGCAGCATAAAAGTTTAGAATAACTGGGGGCATCAGACACAAGACAGTATTCACTCACTCATGAGCTCTTTTCTAGGGGCTCATGGAAAGGAATGAGAGCAGGGCAGGAGGCCAGAAATACCCCCATAACTGGTGCAGGCATAGTGAAGGTAGAACAGTCTCAAGATATGGTGCATTTGCATGGGCTCTTCTCATTAGGAAGAAAAATGCTTTACACTGCTGAGGAAGGGACAGCAAACTGTCTTTTCACCAGGGACTAGGCAAAGATTCAATGTTTGTGTAGAAGCAAAGCTCACCAGCTTTTGGGGAAGGGTTAAGAGCTTTGCTTTCTGACATCAGAAACCAAGAAAAGATCACTGCTTCCAGGAAAGTGATAGAATCAAAAATGTCTGCCACTAAGGTTTGGACTAGAAACTTTACGAGTCACAATCCTGTGCTGTATAAAGCAGAGATGTGCTATTGCTGGGAGCAAGGAGGAGCAAAATTATCTCATCTGTTTAATAAACTCTGCAAATACAAGTCCAAATATGACTGTCACTGAGATGAGAGAAACAAGAATAATTCCACAACCCCCTTCCTGATTCTCAGGGATACAGATGCTGTCTACAACTGAGCTCTCATCAGATAAACCAGAAACCCACTCCCTGCCCCTACCATGAGTCCAGAACTGAGTAATAGCAACAGACAATTACCACTGGTAAAGAGAAAAGAACGTGAAGAGAGACCCATTGTTTGGCAGTCATTACAATCACTGCACATGGTGATTGCAGCCATGAAATTAAAAGACGCTTACTCCTTGGAAGGAAAGTTATGACCAACCTAGATAGCATATTCATAAGCAGAGGCATTACTTTGCCATCAAAAGTCCGTCTAGTCAAGGCTATGGTTTTTCCAGTTGTCATGTTTGGATGCGAGAGTTGGACTGTGAACAAAGCTGAGTGCCAAAGAATTGATGAAGAATTGAGAAGAATTGATGAAGAATTGAGAATACTCTTGAGAGTCCCTTGGACTGCAAGGAGATCCAACCAGTCCATTCTAAGGGAGATTAGTCCTGAGTGTTCATTGGAAGGACTGATGCTAAAGCTGAAACTCCAGTACTTTGGCCACCTCATGCGAAGAGTTGACTCATTGGAAAAGACTCTGATGCTGGGAGGGATTGGGGGCAAGAGGAAAAGGGGACAACAGAGGATGAGATGGCTCAATGGACCTGAGTTTGAGTGAACTCCAGAAGTTGGTGATGGACAGGGGGGCCTGGCATGCTGCAATTCATGGGGTCACAGAGTTGGACATGACTGAGCCACTGAACTGAACTGAAACACATTCTGAAAGCTGAGGTTAAAGCAGAAAAATTGATAACAAAGTTCTAGCACCATGGGGCTCACACCAAGCACATAATTTAGGCAGTCCCTCACTGAAGAACTTGAAAGGCAACAATGTCAACAACAAAACCCAAACCCAAGTGAATCATTTGCTACCATTGTAACAGAGAAAGAATTGTATTCATCTCCACCTATAAATACTCTTGATCTCAGACTCTACTGTTCCTCAGTTGACATTGTTCAGAATACATTCTAAAATTATAAGGCAAAGTACTGTAATAAGAAAGCCATTTTCCAGAGATAAATCACTCAACAGCAACAGACTGAGGAGTTATCAAAATGTTTAAATTATCAGTCAAGGTCTTTATAAAAACTATACTTTAATTAAAAGTTGTAGTGGTAAAAGTGAAGAACATCCATTAACAGATGAAAAACTTCAACAGAAAGATTAGAAATTATTAAAATGAGTCAAATAAATGGACCCCAAAGAAACACATGATATCAAAGATGAAGATTACTGTGATACTCTTGACACATGTGAGGATGAAATTTCAAACTAAAACTAGGTTGATATAAATTTTCCAAAATAAAGCATAAAAAGAAAAATGAATTTTAAAAAGTAGAGCAAAGCATCCAAGAGTTGTGGGACACTATCAAATGATCTAACATGTGTACTTTGATTTATGAGGGAAATAAAGAGAAAGGAGAAGAAAAAATACCAGAAAAGATCATAGATCAGTTTCCAAATATAGTGAAAGACAATAAACCAATGATCCAGGAATCTTAGAGAATTCCAACCAAAGTATTAAAGATGTACAAAACATAAAGAAACATAATTAAATTGCTACAGAAAAAGTTAAGAGACAATGTTGGAGGCAACCAGAAAAAAGAAAATATTGCCTACAGAGGAACAAAAGTAAGAATCATAACATACTTCCCATCAAAAAATATCTAAGCCAGAAGACAATGGAATGATATCAGTGATGTATTAAAAGAAAAAAATTAATTTTTCAATTAAAACACTAAACACAGCAAAATATCTTTCAAAAATGAATATGAAATAAAAACCCTTCAGGAAACCAACTAGTAATTAATTTTCATAAGACCTCCACTATAAGAAACTCGCCCTCTCCCACAAAGTTTGAAAGACTGTTCTATATATCTGTGTCTCTTTTGCTGTCTTTCATACAGGGTTATCATTACCATCTTTCTAAATCCTATATATATGCATTAGTATACTGTATTGGTGTTTTTCTTTCCGGCTTACTTCATTCTGTATAATCGACTCCAGTTTCATCCATCTCATTAGAACTGAGTCAAATTTATTCTTTTTAATAGCTGAGTACTACTCCATTGTGTATATGTACCACCGCTTTCTTATCCATTCATCTGCTGATGGACATCTAGGTTGCTTCCAAGTCCTGGCTATTAGAAACAGTGCTGCAGTGAACATTGGGGTACACGTGTCTCTTTCAATTTTGGTTTCCTCAGTGTGTATGCCCAGCAGTGGGATTGCTGGGTCATAACGCAGTTCTATTTCCAGTTTTTAAAGGAATCTCCACACTGTTCTCCATAGTGGCGGTACTAGTTTGCATTCTTACCAACAGTGTAAAAGGGTTCCCTTTTCTCCACATCCTCTCCAGCATGTATTGCTTGTAGACTTTCAGGTCGCAGTCATTCTGACTGGCATGAAATGGTACGTCATTGTGGTTTCGATTTGCATTTTCTGATAATGAGTGATGTTGAGCATCTTTTCATGTGTTTGTTAGCCATCTGTATGTCCTATTTGGAGAAATGTCTGCTTAGTTCTTTGGCCCATTTTTGATTGGGTCATTTATTTTTCTGGAGTTGAGCTGCATAAGTTGCTTGTAAAATTTTTGAGATTAGTTGTCAGTTGCTTCATTTGCTATTATTTTCTCCCATTCCGAAGGCTGTCTTTTCACTTTGCTTATAGTTTCCTTTGTGGTGCAGAAGCTTTTAAGTTTAATTAGGCCCCATTTGTTTATTTTTGCTTTTATTTCCAATATTCTGGGAGCTGGGTCATAGAGGATCCTGCTGTGATTTATGTCAGAGAGTGTTTTGCCTATGTTCTCCTCTAGGAGTTTTAGAGTTTCTGGTCTTATGTTTAGACCTTTAATCCATTTTGAGTTTATTTTTGTGTGTGGTGTTAGAAAGTGATCTAGTTTCATTCTTCTACAAGTGGTTGACCAGTTTTCCCAGCACCACTTGTTAAAGAGATTGTCTTTACTCCACTGTATATTCTTGCCTCCTTTGTCGAAGATAAGTTGTCCATAGGTGTGTGGATTTATCTCAGGGCTTTCTATTTTGTTCCATTGATCTATATTTCTGTCTTTGTGCCAGTACCATACTGTCTTGATGACTGTGGCTTTGTAGTAGAGCCTGAAGTCAGGCAGGTTGATTCCTCCAGTTCCATTCTTCTTTCTCAAGATTGCTTTGGCTATTTGAGTTTTTTTGTATTTCCATACAAATCTTGAAATCATTTGTTCTAGCTCTGTGAAAAATACCGTTGGTAGCTTGATAGGGATTGCATTGAATATGTAGATTGCTTTGGGTAATATACTCATTTTCACTATATTGATTCTTCCGATCCATGAGCATGGTTTATTTCTCCATCTATTAGTGCCTCTTTGAAGAATCTCACTTTAAATATATCACTATAACTAAGTTAAAATAAAATAATTGAAAAAACTATATCATATAAACTAATGAACAAACTGAATTGGTTCTATTAATAGCAGAAAATGTAGACTTCAGAACAAGGACTATAAACCAATGATAATATTACATGATAAAATCAGGATTAAATATTTAACAAGGCACAACAAAGCCAAATTTGTATCAATCTGACAATAGTACTTCAAAATATATTAAACGAAAATTGATAGAACTAAAAAGAAAAGCACAGGAGCCCACAATTGTAATTCTAAAATTCAGTGCAGCTGTATCCATATCAATAGAAGCAGTAGACAGAAGTTAGTCATACAGAAGACTTGAACATCACTAACAACCAAATTAATTGGAATTTATATGTTTCACTCAATAACTGCCAAATATACATTATTCTCAAGTTCTCAGAGAAGATTTACTAATAACGAACTTTTTCTGAGCCATAAAGCAAACTGCAACACATTTAAAGCATTAAAACCATGCAGATTATGGTAGAAATCAATGGAAGAGTGACATTTGGAAAATGAAACATATTTGAAATTTAAACTTATTTAAATATATTTGAAAGTTTAACAAAATATTTCTAAATAGCCCACAAATCAAAGTGGAATACACAGAGAACTGATAAAACATTTGAATTGAATAAAAATGAAGACACAAAATATCAAAGCTTGTGGGAAAAGCTAAAGCAGTGCTTAGGGGGTAAGCAGAGTATTAAAAAGTGATTTTAAAAATAACATATTATGCATAAAAGCTCATGCCTTATTCTTCAGTGTAATATATCAAAAGCTTGAGTGTAAATAAAATGTCAAGTTCATCCAGTGAACAACTGGCACATTCCAACAACATCAACAAACATTTATTCTAACACGTTTCAATGATTGATCATTTTCTTTCCCTAATCTTGATTGATAGCATCCATATTTGCTTAATCTGATCAACCTTTTTACTTTTAATTGACTAGAAAGGCACTTCAACAAATCTATTGAATTTTTTGAAAATATTTGACNGTTTCAATGATTGATCATTTTCTTTCCCTAATCTTGATTGATAGCATCCATATTTGCTTAATCTGATCAACCTTTTTACTTTTAATTGACTAGAAAGGCACTTCAACAAAGCTATTGAATTTTTTGAAAATATTTGACTTTTCTAGAAACAATCACTATCATTCCCAATTTCCCAAACATAAAGCCACAACAAAAGAACATCTGTTAAACAACTTAAGAAAAATTTTCATTAAAGAGGTTTTAAAATTCTCGGAACTTTACTGAGTGTATTAATATGTTCTCAAAGAATAAATACTTCACATTTCTTTTTCTACTTTGAGTACTAGTCCCAAAAGTTATCAGGAAAAAAAAGGAAGTTAATGTTAGCCAAATTCCAATGTTATTGCAATTCAAGTCATTAAATTCTCCACAAACCCTTTGAAACAACTTTGTCAAGGTTTTCAGGCCTGTGGAAATAACTATTGAGTTAAAGAAACACAGTCTGCCCTACTCACAAATATCACAGAGAAAATTTAGGCAACTTGGAAATGTCTTATTACATGCTTATTATCACCAAATGAATATATGTTTTCAATTATGATCATATATTCATTTGTCCATAGTTATACAGGCTTAAATTTTTTCATACCTCAATTAAAAAACCGCTTGTCATCAAACACCTAATGTATAAAAATGTTGTAACCTTCCTGAAAGATTATACTTTGATGCATTAAGCATAATTTGTTTTTCTTAGAATTTGGATCTATATTTTTATCATTACCAAACAGTGTCAGTTATGACATTTTCTTTTTGCACAGTATTTCTTTCATATATTAAGAAAAAATCATTAGTTCTGATGGTATGATGAGAAAGAAACAGCTAACAATATAAATTATGTGTATTTGTTTTAAAAATAAATTTACAGATGACATGATCCTCTACATAGAAAATCCTAAAGATTCCACCAGAAAATTACTAGAGCTAATCAATGAATATAGTAAAGTGGCAGGATATGAAACCAACACACAGAAATCCCTTGCATTCCTATACACTAATAATGAGAAAGTAGAAAAAGAAATTAAGGAAACAATTCCATTNTAAAGTAGAATAAAGTTTAAAAAAAATTTAAAAAACAAAAAAAGAACAAGTCCCCTTTTAGGGGAGATACATTTTTCTTCTATCCCCTCCTATTGAAAAAAAGGCTGCTCTTTAGGTGTTTCACAGAATAAAAAGGTAAAATCAGAAATATTATTTAATAAATTTAATATAAGAATATTTACAAAATGTCAGTTGATTCATAAAAATAATCATATTCAAAGGTAAAAGATAAAAGTTATTAACAAGATGATTAGTAATCAGGTTGTTTATAGTGTCATTATCAAAAAGTAAAATGATGCACATATCATGGCATAGAAATACTATTACCTACCTGGACAAACAAAATATCTTTAAAACCTAAGTTAAGTAGTACACTACAAATCTTTCTTGAAAAGTTTTTTTAGGGAAACAAATTCATCTGAATTTTGGAAATTTTGGAAATCCTGATGATATTTAGCTATTTTCTTTATCTCTTTATTATTCTGAAGATGAAATATCTGTTGAAAAATAGAGACCAAGATATCAAATTTATGATTAAAATAAAATTAAACCTACGCTTTTGCTAGATGGGACAGAATGGTTTCCTATCCATTATATTTGTGTAATACTCATTGGCAAAAAGACTGAGGTTAGTATTTCCTCACTGCTAAGTTACAGGGTAAAGAAAGTCTTTGGAAAAGAGGACTCTGTCTTCTTTGTGTGGACACTGTCATCTTTGNTGGGACAGAATGGTTTCCTATCCATTATATTTGTGTAATACTCATTGGCAAAAAGACTGAGGTTAGTATTTCCTCACTGCTAAGTTACAGGGTAAAGAAAGTCTTTGGAAAAGAGGACTCTGTCTTCTTTGTGTGGACACTGTCATCTTTGCAAAGAAACCTCAGATGCAACCTGGACGTTTATCTTCTTTTTCTGTGTAAAAAGATCATTAGGATCCCACATGGTATCTAAGATAGCATTATTATTTTTGTAATCTACACAATTCAGTGCCTAATTTTCTTATTTGGAATATTTGGGAATAAAATGTTATATGTCAGAAACAGGAAGTTCTGTTATGTCTTTTCTATGTCACAACATTGAGGGAGGATAGAACAAATCCTAAGGTGTGATGCTCACAAACTCTCTCTCTCTCTCTCTCACACACACACACACACGCACACACACACACACACACACACAAGATTGCTTACTTTATCATTGACCTTTTCTTTTATCTCCATTTTCCTGTTTTACCTGAGTGTCTTTAGTTTTAATAAGACTTTAGAATTTTTATTTGCATTCTTTCAAAAAGAAAGTGATGATGTTATTTAAATATTTTGGACATACTTAAAAACTAATGAAAATGTGCAATTAAAATTTGAAGTTGAATTTTCAAAAACATAACAATCTTAATTATCTTCAAATAGTGAGATCACAATAATTATTTTTTATAGCATAGAAATACTTTTCCTATACTAAAATTATTCAAGACAAGGATTAGAGTTACTTTATTCACATCATTAAAGCTCTATATTAATTAAGAATGAATATAAACCATTAAAAGAAAAATACTAACCAAGTCCTTTCAGATAAGGAAAGAGATGCTAAAATATTAACTGTGTACCTTCTCTTTTTGCTTACAGTTTTTGACATTAAAAATATTAATTGAATCTATTCAGTTTCCCAAATACCAGCTTCTATTTGTCATTGGGCACTAATATCCTGAAAGTTGAGTCAAAGTGATATAGATTACTTACTACTGAGGATGTTATCAGCACAAGAGTAAAGGCAGTATAATACAAAAACAAATTTCTAATTAGTAGTAACTAACTAGTTGTCAGCATATGTTTCATTTCTACATATGCAAATAAGTTGAATACCAATACCATTCCCCAAAGTAGAAACTATTTGTATGCCTACCCAGTATTTCTTATGTCAGAGATACTTACATAATGATCAAACATTGAACTTCATTATTTATATCACATATGGTTAGAGGAGCATAGTATAAGAGGAATCATGTTACCTTGAACTTTTTAAGAGATAAGTTAAATAAAAGTAAGAGTTTATTTGCTCCATTCTTTTGTGATTGAAGTATAGTTGCTGTACAATAATATATATTATGGGTGTACAATATAGCAATTTATAGTTTTTAAAGTTTTGTTTTGCTTCTTTTGTTGTAGATTAATCGACCATGTGTGAGTTTATTTCTGGGCTCTTTATCCTGTTCTATTGACCTTTGTGTCTATTTTGGGGTCAGTACCATATAGTTTTGATTAGTGTAGCTTTTTAGAACAGTCTGAAATCAAGGAGCATGATTCCTCCAGCTCTGTTATTTTTTCTCAGGGTTGTTTTAGCTATTCAAGGTCTTTATGTTTCCTTAAAATGTTTTAAATTATTTATTATATTTCTGTGAAAGCTGCCCTTGATATCTTGATAAGGATTGCATTAAATCTGTACATTGCCTGGGTTGTATGGTCATTTTAAAAATATTGATTCTTCCCATACAGTGATATGGAATATCTTTCTATCTTATTGTATTGTCTTCAATTTCTTTCATATGTGTGGTGAGGGTGGGCACCCTTGATTTTACCTGATCTTAGAGGAAATATTTTCGTTTTCACTATTGAGTATGATATTATATATACCTCAGGATAATATTGTCTTATATGGCCTGTATGTTGCTGAGGTATATTCCTTCTATGCCCACTGTCTGAAAAAAAATTATTCATAAATGGATGTTAAACTTTATAAAAAGCTTTTTCTACATCTATTGAGATGATCATATGGTTTTTATTCTTCAGTCTGTTGATGTGGTATACCACATTGTTTGACTTGTGGATATTGAAAAATCCCTGCATCCCTGGCATAAATCCCACTTGACCATGTTATATGATCCTTTTACTGTATTGTTAGAGTCAGTTTGTTAGGATTTTGTAGAGGATTTTTGTGTCTATGTTTATCAGTGATATTGATCTGTAGTTTTCTGTTTTTGTGATTTTTTGGTCTAGCTTTAGTGTCAGAGTGTTGCTGGTCTTGTAGAATAAATTCAAAAGTTTCCCTTCCAATGCAATTTATTGAAATAATTTCAGAAGGATAGGTATTAACTTGTCTTTAAATGTTTGGTAGAATTCACTTATGAAAGTTTCTGGTCCTGGAGTTTTGTTTGTTGAGTTTTTAAAATTACGGATTCAATTTCATTACTGACAATTTGTTCATATTTTCTATTTCTTTCTGGCTCAGTCTTTGGAGATTGTACCTTTCTAAGAATTTGTCCATTTCCTCTAGATCTTCCATTTTATTGGCATATGATCACTCTTAATAGTCTCTTATTGTCCTTTGTATTTCTGTGGTGTCAGTTGTAACTTTTTTTTTCTTTCTGATTTTATTGATTTTAGCCCTCTCCCTCTTTTCTTTATGAGTCTAGATAAAGCTTTATTAATTTTATCTTTTCAAAGAACCAGCTTTTAGTTTCATTGATTTATTTTTATTTTAGCCTCTAGTTTATTTATTTATGCTCTACTCTTTATGCTTTTTTTCCTTCTACTAACTTTGGGTTTTGTTTGTTCTTCTCTCTCTACAATTTAAATTTAAAGTTATCTTGTTTATTTGAGATTTTTCTTATATCTTCAGATAAGTTTGCATTGCTGGAAATTCTCTTTTTAGAAATACTTTTGCTGAATCCCATAGGTTTTGGATTGTCCTGTTTCCACTTTCATTTTCCTCTAGGTATATTTTTTTAACCTCCTCTTTGATTTATTCAGTGATCCATTGGTTGTCTAGTATATTGTTTAGCCTCCAAGTGTTTGTGCTTTCTATTTACAATTTTTTCTTGGAGTTAATTTATCATCTCATAGCACTGTGGTCAGAAAAGATGTTTTATATGACTTGATTTTTAAAAATAGAATGAGGTTTGTCTTGTGGCCTAACATACAATCTCTCCATGTGCACTTGAAAAGAATGTGTATTCTGCTGCTTTTGGAATGCTCTCTCTCTCTCTCCCCTCATCTCCACACTCCCCCCATATATATGTATAAATTTAGTCTAATGTACATTTTAGGCTAATGTTTCATTATTTATGTTGAAGATTGTACATTGATGTAAGTAGGATGTTAAAGCCCCCTACTATTATTATGTTACTGTTAATTTCTCCTTTTATGTCCGTTAATATTTGCCTTATATACTGAGTTACTACTATATTCAATATGTATATGTTTGCAGTAATATTCTTCTTGGACTGATCCCTTGGTCATCATATAGTGTCCTTCTTTGTCTCTTAAAACAGTCTTTATTTTTAAATCTATTTTGTTTAATGTAAGTTTTGCTACTCCATCTTTCCTTTGATTTCCATTTGCACAGAATGCTTTATTTCATCTCTTTACTTTAGGCTGTGTGTGTCTCTCAATCTGTAGTGAATTTCTTTTAAGCAGCATACATACTAGTCTTGTTTTTGTATCCATTCAGCCACTCTGTATCTTTTAGCTGGAGCATTTAGTCATTTACATTTAAGGTAATTATGAATGTATATTATTTTTGCCATTTTGTTGTTTTGGATTTGTCTTTTAAGTCTTTTTCCTCTTGTTCTCTTTTCTTATGAGTTCTTATGATGACTATCTTTAGTGTTATGTTAGATACCACTCCCTTTTTTGTGTATATAGCTATTATATAGTTTTGGTTTGTAATTACTGTGAAGTTGTTTATATATCACTATGTTTATACATGATTGTTTTAAGTTAGTGATCTCTTAATTTCATATGCATTTTTAAAATCTTGCATATTTATTTTCCTCCCCTCATAATTACTGCTTTTAAATTATACTTTGCATCAAATCACTTACTTGCTTATTGTGGATACAGGTCATTTTACTATTGCCTTTAACTTTTGTTTCTTCTTATTGGTAAGAAAAATGTCTCTTTATGCATTTGTGTTTTTATCCTTTTTCAGTAGTCAGATTTAACCCTAGAGGGAACCAAATTTGGCAGGCATTTGACTTTTCAAGGCCATACCCTGAAGCTCTTTACAAGCTGGTTACTACTCCTGATAATCACTAATCTTAGGGTTGTTTTGTTGGATAAAGTAATTATCTTCTATTAAAATGAAATCTGAATCCCCAGATAATTAATATAAACCTGAATTAGGTTTTTAATTTTGAGATGACCAGCAGAAAGCAACTCTGTTCAAAATTAAGAACCATAGACTACTATTGCTGTTGTTGTTGTTAAGAGAATAACTTTTTAAAAAAAATCTAGGGCTGGAGTCAGACATAAAGGATGAGAGAGAAGTTAATTTTCAACATGCAGGATGCAGATATTTTAGAAGGTATACAAACTTAATAAAGTAACATTCTCTTAGTTCTCCACTTTCCTAAGGCTAAAGCTCCTGAAAAGTTAGGGTGAATGTTTACACTAACCTTTTATATCAAATAAGTATAAAGTCCCTATATATCCAGTCAGTTTGTTTATTTAGTGTGCCATATTTATAAATTTGAGTTCAGGCTTAGGTATATATCAACTACCTGGAACTACCCAAAACTTTGTACTTCAGATGCACAAAAATCATATTCATCTGAAGAGTGAGTAGAGAGTAATGAGCTTAATAAACTGGTCCAAGAAAAGCAGAAATTACATTTGTGGCATCATGAAGGTTAATATCACAATGGCAAGCATGAGCTAGGCTCCTGGATGATAAAAATGACTCTGTTGCCACAGCTGACAGGCCACCAATTGGCTTATTTTTCAGTGTGTGAAAAAATGTGCTTCATATAGATGATCAGTTTTATAGCTGTTTTCCAAAGAAGGGCATGTCTAATACCACTTATTCTGTCAGAGCCAAAAATAAACAGAGGCCTTCACCTTAATTTTTAAACTGTATCTCTCCAAAACCCCTACAGTTTAAGAATTTAACTTTTGTTTAGTGATTGAGGAGTTTTAGCTATGTATATTGAAAATGCAAGCACAATTCTTTTCCCTTCCTGCATCCACACCTTTTAAATGTGCCTTTGCAAGTCTTCTCATCAAGAGGCATAATCTATACTAGCTTTGTGATGTGATTTAACTGTGGAATGCTGGAAAAGTGATGTCATTCCAGGTGTGAAACTAAACTCAAGAGGCCTTGTGCTAATCTGTTCTCTCTTTTGAAAATCTGTCATCTTGTTAACAAGCTTGAGCTAGGCTTTTTGGATAAGGGAAAGGACTCTGCCATCACAACCAACAGTCAGCTACTACACATGTGAATAAAGCCACCCTAAACCTGACAACTCTCATTCCATTTGCCAGCTGACCTATGAGACATGAACAAACACAAGTAAAATGAGCTAGGACTGAACCAGATCACAAGAATTGCACAGTTGATCCATAAGCTTATGAACAACAAGTATTGCTTTGAGTCACTATGTATTCAGATGGTAAACAGAAGTTTGTTTCTTACAGTTTTGAAGCCTGGAGGTCTGAAACCAGTGTGTTGCTCAGGTCATGTTCCCTATGAAACATATAAGACAATCTTCCTATCTCTTTCAATTTTTTTCTAGTGTTTTGCCAGCAGTCCTTGACATTCCTTGGCTTGTAGTTGTTTAACTCTAACTTCTGCTTTTATCTTCACGATGCATTCTTCCTGTGTGTATCACATAGAAAGAAAGTGAAGTCACTCAATCGTGTTCGACTCTTTGTAACCCCATGGACTGTAGCCTACCAGGCTCCTCCCTCCATTGGATTCTCCAGGCAAGAGTACTGGAGTGGGTTGCCATTTCCTTCTCCAGGGGATCTTCCCGACCCAGGGATCGAACCCGAGTCTCCTGCAGTCCAGGCAGACGCTTTAACCTCTGAGCCACCAAGATCTCAGTTATATTGGATTATGAGTGCATTCTACTATTCTCTGACCATATCTTAACTAACTGCACCTTCAGCAACCCTATTTCCAAATAAAATTATATTCTGAAGTATTGGGTGTTAGGAAATCAAACTATATTTTTTTTCAGCACATAAAAGGCCTATGTCTATTATCACATTGGACACATTACCTCTAAGATTCTGGACAAACCACGGGTATATAGTCTCCCTTGAAAAATTCACCAGTCTAGTGGAAATCTTATACCACTGGTTATACCAGTGTTATTTTTAAATAAAAGAAGAACTTCCCTGCTGATACAGTGTCTAAGACTCTGTGCTACTGATGCAGGGGGCACAGGTTCAATCCCTGGTCAGGGAACTAGATCCCATATGCCACAACTAAAGACCCTTAATGTTGCAACAAAGGTCAAAGATCACAAGTGCCATAACTGAGACTTGGCACAGCCAAATAAATAATTATTTTTTAAATAAAAAAATCAGAAAAAAAGAGAAATGTGCTTCTTCACAGATAACATATTTATGTACAAAAGCCTAAGGAAATAACAACAAAGACAAATTTCTATACCTATTAAAAGAGATCAGTGAGGTGTCAGAATTATTCATGGTCAACTAAAAACATCAATTATAAAACTGAAAAAAAATTGAAAAATGGGCAAGACAATTTCTTATGACAATATAAAATGTGAAATATTTAAGAATAAACTTAATATGCAAATCTATCAAAAAATCTATAAACTATGACTGATAAAAATTTAAGATTTAAATGAAAAAGAAAAAATCAATCTAAAATTTACCACCATGACAATCATGAATACAGAAGCCATTTTTATAGGTATATATAAATTTCTTCTAAAATTTATAATGAACTATTGAAAGCCTAAGATAGCAAAAACAGTCTCGGAAAAGAGGAAAAAATTTTGAGGACTCAAACTGACTGACTTCCAAAATTAACATGTAATTACAACTACAACAATCTAGATAGTGTAGTGTTGATGTAACAATAGAAAAATAGATCAATGGAGAACAAGAGCAAGTCCAGAAATAAACTCTCACGTAAGCCTATTGAATTTTGCAGCAGAGTAAATCAATGGAGAATAATCTTTCCCCCAACAAATGGTATTTGTGTTATTAATATGTTAAAAAAAAAAAACAAGAAACCAAACACTGTCTCACCCTACCTGATACTGTACACAAAAATTAATTTGTGATGGATAATAACTCTAAACACAAAAGCTAAATTTAAAGATGCTATAGGATAGATCATTGCAGTGTATTTTTGCAACTGAGGGTCAGGTTATTATTTCTTACCAATAGATCAAAACAAAATTCAGTTAACATTTTAAAAATAAATAGACAAAATCATTTTCCACAGAACTAGAACAAAAAATTTCACAATTCATGTGGAAACACAAAAGACCCCAAATAGCCAAAGCAGCCTTGAGGAAGCAAGGAGCTGGAGGAATCAAGCTTCCTGACTTTAGGTTATACTACAAAGCTACAGTCATCAAGACAGTATGGTACTGGCACAAAAATAGAAATATAGGCCAATGGAACAAGNGTTCCATGCACTTCTCCCTTACTCTCTTGGAATCTTGCTCTTGGAATCTACCAACAGTTGAGGAAATCCAAGTAGTCTGGAGAGGAACTGAATTCTCAGCCCATGTTGTGAGCTGACCCATGATAGGATCCACTTGCTAGGGAGGTGAATACTTGTTCTGAAAGCATACCCCATAATCTCAGTTAGGCTTCCTTAACCGATGTCTTTCTGAGCAAAAGTGAGCCATTCCTACTGAACTATATCCAAACTGCCAATTTGCGAAGAAAGTAAATGGTTGCGGTTGTTTTAAGCTGCTAAATTTTGTAGTGATCTAATATATACCTTTCCAGGGGTCATGTATGGATGTGAGAGTTGGACTATAAAGAAAGCTGAGCACTGAAGAATTGATGCTTTTGAACTGTGGTGTTGGAGAAGACTCTTGAGAGTCCCTTGGACTGCAAGGAGATCCAACCCGTCCATCCTAAGGGAGATCAGTTCTGGGTGTTCATTGGAAGGACTGATGTTGAAGCTGAACCTCCAATACTTTGGCCACCTGATGCAAAGAGCTGACTCATTTGAAAAGACCCTGATGCTGGGAAAGATTGAGGGCAGGAGGAGAAGGGGACAACGGAGGATGAGATGGTTGGATGGCATCATCAACTCGATGGATATGGGTTTGGGTCGACTCCAGGAATTGGTGATGGACAGGGAGACCTGGTGTGCTGCAGTTCATGGGGTCGCAAAGGGTCCGACACGACTGAGGGACTGAACTGAACTGAATATATACCTGTAATACTTGTAACATTCTAATACAAGAAATAGGGTACTAGTATAACTGAAACATAAAACATGCAGCTTTGACTTTGGCCTGGGAAGTAAATGGAAGCTAAAAGGGATTTGAAAAGAGGATTTGGAAAAGGTAAAGAGACTAGAGGAGGCTGCAGGTGAGAGGGAGTGAAAATGAATTTATTACTAAAAACCTGAGAAAAGAGTCTTTCGTTATTCAATGATGGAAATTGTGGCAGTAGTGTTCCCTTTGATTGTGTTAGTGATAGGGTTGAGTAATGCTAGAGAGATTTCCAAGAATTGGAAGTGCCACTTGCCTTCTAATATTCTATGATAGAATGTGAGAAGAAAAAGATGCTCTAAGAATAAATTCTTAAATATATTAGAACCAGGACTTTCTGATAGAAAAACAGTTTCTGATAGAAAAGACAGTTTCTTATTTCTTGCCTCTCCAGATGGCAGACAATTCTCAAATTAAATAAGAGTAGAAGGCTGTGGGACCACACTCTTAAAGATTCTTGGAGGACCCTCTCTGGCTTAGAGTATGGTCCCACAGCAGCCTCAAAGGGAATCTCAGGTATAGGAGGGCTTATCTCTTAGAGAACTCTTAGTGTCACTCTTATCTACTTGAGTATATTCATAAGCTGATATATAGAAATTCACAAGATTTTTAAAAGAATTGTAGCAAGTGGTACTGAAAGCAAAGAAGGTTATACAAAATGAAGAGAGGACTTTGCCCCCCTCCCCAATTTTTTTGAACAAGAAACAAGCTGAGATGTCTAATCATTTGCAAACATGGTCCACTCATTACAGAAAAGTGTGGATGGCTCAGAAAGCAGTCTTAGAGCTTAAAAAATGGCAGGAACCACAGAGAATAAATTCTAGGAATATGATTGAGTCTTCATCAAAAAAATGGCAACATGTTTCTGACTGGATTGAAAAATTACTCTAGACAAGTTACTGGTGTGAGTGTTCTGTTTTCTTCTTTCGGCTGGGTGGGATCACGGTAGTTATCCTGTGCTGTTCCTCCATTGTTTTTTCATTTATGGGCATCAGATAATCTGTTTTAGTTCACAATTTTTCATATGGAATAGAATAAATCTCAAAGAGCTGTGCTTATATGGGAGGGAGAGAAAGGCAGAGAGAGAGAGAGAGAGAAGCAAAATGTAAGTAAATAGATACATTTACAAGAAATTGCCCTAGCCTATTCTTATGCCTTTATTATTTTTGAGCTTGAAGTTGTATTGGAACATAAATACTTACACAAACAATAAAGTAAAAAAAAAAAAGGTCCAAAAATCTCTGATTTCTAATTCTTCATAAACTCATTTCAGCTGTTTCAGCTCTTACTTTTCTCTGTTCTCTGAGCAAAAATCACTAAATTTATATAAATCAGCATTAGGCAATACATTGCCTCTTCACATTTAATAATACATATCCTTTCATTTGTGCTTGTCTTTGCTGTCTACACAAGGAAGATGGAATAACTCAACAGTTAAAGACAAGACTTTGGATATGACTCCCATCTCTTTCTCTAACTTGTTCTATGACTTTTCTGCTGCTGCTAAGTCACTTCAGTCATGTCCGACTCTGTGCGACCCCATAGACCGCAGCCCATTAGGCTCCTCTGTCCCTGGGATTCTCCAGGCAAGAATACTGGATTGGGTTGCCATTTCTTTCTCCAAATGACCCTAGTAAGTTATTTAATCTCTACATCTTTCAGGTCCCTTACCTGTAACTTAGAGATAATACTGATAAATTTACCTTCCTCACTGGATAGTCGGGAGGATTAAGTCAGATAAAGAATGTTAAAAAGTTCCTAAGGGAGCTCAATAAGTGTTAGTTATTATCATCATTTTCATTATAAAGGCTTTAAGCTCTTTGAGAATAAAGATTCCCTCTTAGACATTTGATTATACAGAGAACACATTAAAGTTCTGACTGCACAATTGTATTCCATATGTCCGATTGATTAATGAAAGAATGCTTATTATCCAAATCTATAACAAATGAAAAGAATAATACATCATGCATGTTATTTAGTGAAATAATTTCTGTATGAGAAAACAATTTTTGTAAAGATATACAGGAAACCATGATTGCAACTTGTCTCCTACAAAGACATAATGTTTTCTGTTACATAGAGTACATATAATCATATTTTATTTGTTTTTAGGAAAATATTATTCATGTAAGTAAATATATTTTAAAATAAGCTGAAAAAATTTTAATTATTAGATTATCCTTAAATTTTTTAAAGTGTTATTGGTAATACATTCAAACTTTCTGAATACTAACTTGTCCTTTGCTGTTTTCACATTATCCAATTTAGGAAAAACTAAATGCCTTGTATTACCCCTGTTGAAACCTCTAGATGCAATTATATATTTTTTTGTTTTCACTGCCAGGAATACAAATATATGATATCTGTTGCTTCACTATTTACTCTCTGCTTAATCCTCTGTGGTCTGACTTTGGGCTTCCCTGATAGCTCAATTGGTAAATAATACATCTGCTATGTAGGAGATCCCGGTTAGGATGATCTGCTGGAGAAGGGATAGGCTATCCACTCCAGTATTCTTTGGCTTCCCTTGTGGCTCAGCTGGTAAAGAATCCATCTGCAATGTGGGAGACCCGGGGCTACCCACTCCACTATTCTGGCCTAGAGAATTCCATGGACTGTATAGTCCATGGGGTCGGACATGACTAAGCAACATTCAATTTCAGTCTGACTTTTGTCACCTAGAAAATACCAAAAATGGATTTTAAAGGGCATCTAGGCTTTTCCTTTGTCATTGTTATCATAAATCTCAAGCCATGCAAACCTTAACTATAGGATTTGAGTTAAGGCTTTGAAGTAGTGTTTCTTTGACTTTCACATGCCTCATGATAACTTGGGGAGTTAATTAATAATTCTGATTTATGAACCTTAACCCCAGAGATTCTGATTCAGTGGTTACTGGGTAAGGTCAAGAATCTAAATTTTTCACAAAATCCAAGGTTATTTTGAAGTATTGAGGTCTACTCTTTGAAGAGGTGCCACCTTAAAAGAACTGAATAAAGCAGAGGGAAAATGAGAAGCTGTGCTATCTCAAAAAGTCTACCTTCTTAACCTCTTTGATGCTATTATTTTTTATTTCTTTCATTTCCAGAGTCCTTCTCCCACTTCTTGATTGTCATCTTGTATAAGGATTAGTCTTAAATTTCCTCTTATTCTTTTTATTTAAATATTTTCACATCCACAGATTGAACTATAATATTTATGTATAATTCTGTCTGTTTCTTCCTAATTCATCCGTATCTTTAAGTGCTCATTGGCTACTTATACATTCCATGTTAATTAAATTAGTTTACTTATTTTTTCAAGTGGTACTAGATTCCACCTTCTCTTTTTTTTCTACTTAGTCTCTCATCATTGATTACAAAATGCAGCTCATGTTCCCTTGTAAATATCACAAACTAGCTTTAAATGGGATTTATTTGCTGTAGGATGGAAGAGTTTGAGGAAATACAGAGTTCTGAGGCCATACAGAATTAATGAGACATAGTCAGAAATTGAAAGAAATTTGGAAACAAGGAGAAAAAAACCCTCAGATGTTCATTTCCTGTAGGGATTGGAACAGCAGTGAAGTTAGATGTTGTGGGGATCTAACTCTCTACAAAGACTTAGATGATACAAAAAAAACTATACATACTACTAGCAAAGGACTCAAAACATGAACTCAGCTACTAGTAGTAGACAAAGAACTACAGCAGAGGTGTTGTCAAAATGAAAGAAGAAAAATTTATTTAAGCTATGGTTCATTCATTCCGACATTTAGCAAGTTTTATTGAAAATCTATTACACCCCTGACATTGTGCAATGGACTAGGACTAGAACAGCAAATAAGAGTTCCTGCTCTTAAAAAGTTAAATTCTAAATAAGAAAGGATTTAAACATAAATGATCAAAATAATTTCATGATAGTGCTATGAAGACAATATAAAGTGGTATGTTATAGAATAATTGGGATTGGAGGCTGAGGGGAGAAAGGGACAATGGTATGTTAAACAAGGTGATCAGGGAAGGTTTCTCTGATGATTATTTGAGCTGAGAGATGATTGGCAAGAAATTTCCAACTGGGAGTTATTTGAAGACCCAGAGATGGAGTGTTTGATGCAAAAGGATAAAAAGATTAATGAGTGGAAAGTCATGGTGGTCAAAATAAGATTTGAGAATATGAGGAATCCAAAGAAGTCTGCTGTGGTTGGAGCTTAAAGCAATGACACAGAAACGGTAGTAAGTCAAGTCACAAAAGTACTCTGAAGTTAGATCATGTAGGTTTGTTATAAGCCACATAAAGTTTTTGGGTTTTATCCAAAGTACAGTGGAAAACCATAGAAAATTTTAGGCAAAAATGTGAGAATTATGTTTTTGAAAGATAACTGCAGCTTCTACATTGAGAATGAGCTATAGAAACATAAAAGAAGACACAGGTAAACAACTGTAAAGGACTCAGTAGAAGCCATTACGGCCTGATTTTGGATAATAGCAGTGAAGATGAAGAAAGTACAAATATAGAAGATATATTTGTGAGCTAAACTGAAAAGAGTGATAGATGGGTTGTGGGAGGGGGTTCAAGGAAAAGGAAAAATTAAGGAAAATTTCTAGGTCTAAACGTGACTGAATGGTGGTACCATCATCTAGTGGAGTAGAAACATTTGTAGAGAGATTTTGAAGGAAACAGTATTTCCAGTTTCCCTATGTTTAGTTAGAGAAGCCTAATAAACAATCAAGTGCAAATGTCAGAGAAGTGAAGTCCATAAACCTGGATATAGTGGAGAGATATAGGCCAGAGAATTATTTGAAAGTCATCTATATCTAGAAGCCTATCAGAGGAGTCCAGCTAACAAAAGAAGTAGAGAAGCAGGCACTGAATCAGGAGTGTGCTGTACCAACCAAGAGAAGTGTTCTAGGACAAAGGGAATAGTTTATTGTGTCAAATCTGCTGTAAGTTCCAAGGAGGTATGAAACTGAAAATTTAGCAAGATAAAGAATTTTTAAGACCTTTACAAGTACTGTTTCAGAAATTTTGTGTAAATGAAGGTGGAAATCCAATTAGCATAGATGCAAGAGAGAATGGGAAATGAAGAAATGGAGATGTCAATTACAGAAAGTTCTTGAAGAAATTCTGATGAACAGTAAAGATGTTTTAATATACACAATGTTGAGATGGCTGCTGATGAGATTGTAATTATTACAATTTTCTCCATACCGTACCACAGATAGTTGGCATAGTTATAGAGGTACAGGGCAAGCACACAGTATAGATCATAACTACATAATAATATATTATGAATAATTCTTTTTCCCTGCAATCAAGCTCTTATGCTTTGAATACTGGTCTCCCTGTTTTCAATATCTATTCTTTATACAACCTTTTGCAGATCTTTTAAAATCAAGATTTCCCTATTTAAATAATTCTCCAGAACTAAAACCTAGAATCAAGGTTATCCATATTCCAATCTATAAAATACCCCCAATTTGCCTCTGCAGCCTGATTTCTTATTTCTTTACATTCTTGTTTTCATCAAGATAATTCTTTCTTGTGTTCTTAGCATATCTTATACCTATTTAAGAGTCAACATCTTTTTGAAAGTAGTGAGTAGTGTTTAAAAACATGGATTCTGGAGCTGGTCACCTAGGTTCAGTCTGCCACTTGCTGTCTGTACACATTTTGTACACATTTCCTAACATTTTTATGCCTCAGTTTTCCTATTCATAAAATCAATATGTTTCTCATGATTTTTCTGAGGAATAAATAATAGCATCTGACCACAGTAACTACTTTATGCATGATAGCAGTTTTCATTTCTGATCTGAAATGCTCTTCTCTTCTTCCATTCTTTGAATCTTTTCTTTGAAAAGTAATGCCATTTTAGGTTTTTTATAAAGCTTTCCTAGTTGATTCAGTATGGCTTCTGCCCTGATATTATTTTCTCAGTTAAAGCAATTATTTATTATGAATGCTTAATAAATGTACATGAGATTGCCTTTTTATCTTATAATTTTCATACATGCCTTTCAAATATGTAAAGTCAAGATTTTTATTTATTCTCTATTGCATTCAGGATCTTATTTTTCACATTTTAGTTTAGTATAGTTTAAATGATTAATTTATGAAGTTTTCCAATGTATCTATTGTTAAAATCAGCAAGGTAGTGTTTTACAGTTACATTAAACTGGATTTATTTTAAGTAATCCACTAATATACTTGATTAACTCTGTCTTCATCTGTGCTGCTTATGCCCTTTCCTGGAATTAGAAAGAATTACTGAGGTGTAACATTTTGCAACAATTTTTATGACCAGATCAGAAAATAGGGTAAATATGGGTCACTGAATGGAGGAGAAGTAAATGTTGAATGGCAGATTTAATTAAGGAAAGTAAATGTGAAGGAATGGTGTACAAAAGCAAGAGAGGAAAAATAGACAATGATCAATTACAAAGATCAAATAATAAGAAAGTAGAAGAGAGATATAATTAAATATGTGGAAAATGTTAGATAAAGTTGGCATGTGGAAAGGAAAAGTAGAGAAAATAAGATCATAGACATTTACTTGGCCACATACCAAAATAATTTCCATATGTAACTGAGCTAAGATATAAACATCAAGGCTTTAATATTATAGAAAAAATTTCATCAAAATTCTGGGATAAGGAGAATTCCTCAAACATAGAAGTGCAATAAGAAGCAATAGAAAAATTACAGATTTAATTGAGAAACACAGGCCATATATAATGAACATAAAAGAGAAAAACAATTGACATATCAACTTTTTTTTTTTACATATTTAGTTTCCATTACAGTCAAATACAAGAAACGTGAAAAGTCCAGTTTTCACCTAGCAAACCCTAAGCATTACACGTACAACACTTTAAAGGTGTAAGAAATTAGGAAAAAACAATTACAATAAGTAACTTTAATTGGTGTGTACTATTAATATATACCAGGTCCTGTTTAAACTCAAGCTTATGTTTTGCTGATAAGATACCAAATAGTATTTGGTATTGCTATTTTAGAACATACATTAGCAATACATAATTAAGAATAAGTAACATTAAAGTAGTGTTGAGAGATAATCAATGTTTAATGGATTTTTTTCTTTTGATCTACTGAAATTTCAACAAAAACAAATATACATACTCAGTAGAGCCAACCTAAAGATCTATTGGAAAGATTTAGGAGAACCAGTGAATAATTTTTTAAAATAATAACTTTTTTCAAGGGATGATATTATTTACCTTTCAAAGTTGTACAATGTCTCGCAGACACCTTTAAGTGTTAAGATATGAATAACTGTTAGTGGAAGTAACTTAAGAAAAAAGGAAAATCCATCAAATTGAGTTAGCATAGTATAAAATCTGCCCCTTATTTACATGTGTGACGCTTGAGAAGAGAAACTATTACCCAAGGACTAATTGAATGCTCTATATTACAGAGGTGGATACTAAAATAATTGTGGGAGCACACATAATTATGGTGTTAATATTCTGCCTAGCCTGAAAAATGCATATCAGCTCTGTCTGCATTTATTAATATCTCTCCTCCTCTTTTGTTTTGTTTCACTCATGACCTTCATATCAACTGAGAAGACAAAATAAACTTGAATCAAGTAATATATTTAAATTCTGTCTTATCAAAAAACTAATGCAAAGTGAATGGAAAAGACAGGTTATAGTATGTTTCATATCTCATGATGACAGATTTGAATTGGAGGATTGCTGAATTTATTACTCTAGATATTTTTCTAATATATTTATCCTACTATACTATTTTCATGGGGGGAAAGGTGGGTAACAGGCAGAAGCATGTGGGACAAAATTGTGCCTATATAATGTACCCCACTCTTTGTGGGGGTTTCTCACTAAGAGATGGGTAGTTGTATGGTAAAGAGTCTGAGAAGGAGGGGGAAGAAATGTCAGTATACAAATAGAAGAATTCAGTAGTGGACCTAAGCAGGGATTTCTGTCTTTTATCCAAAAATAGTGACTCTGTACCATGAGATAGTAAAGGCTCATCTTCAGTGCGTACTTGATGCTGATGGAGAGACATGCACTTTGGTTCCATTTATATAGTTACTTTTGTGTCAGCTCTGCCCTGAACTTGCTGTGTGACATGGGACAAGGCATTTAACTGCCTGGGTGTTTGTTTTCCTGATATGCTTTCAAATGTAAATTGAGGAGAATAATTGGATTAAATATTTAAAAATAATTAAACATGTAAATATTTAAAGAACTTACAACAGTACATCCATTAAGCAATGATAAAGGTGTTAGCTATGGGCTTCCCAGGTGGGTAGGTAGTGAAGAATCCCCCTGCCATGCAGGAGACTCAAGAGATGTGGCTTTGATTCCTGGGTGGGGAAGATCCCCTGGAGGAGGAAATGGCAACCCACTTCAGTATTCTTGCCTGGAAAATCCCATGGACAGAGGAGCCTAGCAGGCTATCGTTCATGGGGTCACAGAGTCAGACTTGACTGAACACATGCACACACATACATGTTAGCTATACCTATATTTTCTTTGTATTATTATACAATTTACTATATTACTAAACCATATGTATAATAGGGGGCTTCCCAGGTGGGGCTAGTGGTAAAGAACCCACCTGCCAATACAGGAGATGCAGGTTCAATCCTTGGGTTGGGAAGATCCCCTGGAGGAGGGCATGACAACCCTCTCCAATATTCTTGCTTGGAGAATCCCAGGGACAGAGGAGCCTGGTGGGTTATAGTCCACAGGGTGGCAAATAGTCAGACATGACTGAAGTGACTTATCACATGCACACACATGTGTATAATAAGATCATAGGGTTTTAAAAAGGTTTTTTAAAAGCAGTTTAAGTTTCACAGCAAAATTTAGGGGATGGTATAGAGATTTCCCATATAACCCCTGCTCCCACACACTCCATAGCCTCTTTCATTATTAACATCCCTCACAGGAGTGGTACAGTTTTAAATAACTGATGAACCTACTTTCATAATCATAAGCACTCAAAGTCCTAAGTTTATTTTTCAATTCACTCTTGATGTACAATCTATGGGTTTGGAAATGTGTAATGACGTGTATCTACCATTATAGTCTCATACTGAGTATTTTCAAGGTACAAAGTATCCTCTGTGTTCTGCTATTCATTCCCCCCGCTGCCCCACCAAACCCCTGGAACCACCAATCCTTTTACTGTCTCCATATGTGTGTGTATGTGTGTGTGTGTGTGTGTGTGTGTGTTAGTCATTCAATTGTGTCCAACTCTTCGGGAACCCATGGAGGAACCCATGGGACCCACCAGGTTCCTCTTTCTATGGAATTTTCTGGGCAGGAATATTGGAGTGGTTTGCCATTCCCTTCTCCATAGCTTTGCCTTTTTCAAAATGTCAGTACACTTGGAATCATAGGTTGTAACATGTTGAAGAAAGGTAAATATTTTGTTGTCCTATGATTATGTCTCAGTCTTTTAGTGAACCTATACCCCTGGAATGTGGACATCATAGTTTTTCAGAGATTCTTTTCTGCCTTAGGAGGAGCAGAATGACTTTAATGAGTTTGAGTGTTTTCTTTCTCCCACGTCTGATAATATCCCAGCAGGTTAGAGTTTGGATAACTAGTTTTCCCTGAGAGAAGGCCTTGTTAAAAAGAATGGAATACAGTGGTATATTTCAAAATTATTCCCCCATCCATTCTGCCCCTTTGCCAGAAGCAAAAGATATTTTTTCTCTGATGTTTTACTGAGGAAACCTGATTAGACTCCTAGGGGTAAATCTCACATTATTTTGGGGGCCCATTATAAATAGGTCTCCTGGAGGGTTTTAATTCTGTGTTTTCTGCACTAAGGCTCTAGTATTTCAACAACTACATTTCAGGGTTTCCTAACCAAACTGTTCCCCATGGTGGTTTCCACTTTAAATCTCTTCTAAAGACATGCCTTCCAGCTACTTGCCTATCTGTCTCTCCAGTCTTAGGGCAGCAATTTTCCCTGTGTTCTCCACTCTCTTATGGGTCTAAAAGGAGGTTGCTGTTTTTTCTCAGTGTGTTCAGCGCTTTACTTAACCTGTAAAATGTTTCTATGAAATTTGGTGTTTGTGATTTTTGAGGAAAAGTTATAAAATAATGGCTTCCATCAATAAATAAAAATTGATCTAAGATACATAAAATGTTAAAAAAAATTTTTTTTTTGATCTGAATACTCTTGCCTGGAAAATCCCATGGGCAGAGGAGTCTGGTAGGCTGCAGTCCATGGGGTCGCTGAGGGTCGGACACGACTGAGCGACTTCACTTTCACTTTTCACTTTCATGTATTGGAGAAGGAAATGGCAACCCACTCCAGTGTTCTTGCCTGGAGAATCCCAGGGACGGGGGAGCCTGGTGGGCTGCCGTCTGTGGGGTCACACAGAGTCAGACACGACTGAAGTGACTTAGCAGCAGCAGCAGCAGCAGAGGCCAGTTCAGTTCAGTTCAGTCGCTCAGTCGTGTCCAACCCTTTGCGACCCCATGGATCGCAGCACGCCAGGCTTCCCTGTTTATCACCAACTCCCAGAGTTTACTCAAACTCACGTCCATCGAGTCCGTGATGCCATCCAGCTATCTCATCCTCTGTCGTCCCCTTCTCCTCCTGCCTCCAGTCCCTCCCAGCATCAAAAGCTTTTCCAATGAGTCAACTCTTCCCATTAGGTGGCCAAAGTACTGGAGTTTCAGCTTTAGCATCATTCCTTCCAAAGAAATCCCAGGGCTGATCTCCTTTAGAATGGACTGGTTGGATCTCCTTGCAGTCCAAGGGACTCTCAAGAATCTTCTCCAACACCACAGTTCAAAAGCATCAATTCTTCAGCGCTCAGCTTTCTTCACAGTCCAACTCTCACATCCATACATGACCACTGGAAAAACCATAGCCTTGACTAAACGGACCTTTTGGCCAAGTATACCACAAAAGGAAAGTATATGCTACCTGTAAAATACTGAATTTCCAGTCATAATTTAAAGACAGTTTTACTGAGGTGAGGTGAAGTCGCTCAGTCGTGTCCGACTTTTTGCGAACCCGTGGACTGTAACCTACTAGGCTTCTGTGTCCATGGAATTCTCCAGGCAAGAATACTGGAGTGGATTGCCATTTCTTTCTCCAGATCTTCCCGACCTAAGGATGGAACCCAGGTCTCCCACATTGGAGGCAGACACTTTAACCTCTGAGCCACCAGGGAAGGCTAGTGACAGTTTTACTATGCCCACATAATTCAGAATTCAGTCTTACATGACATTCTGCTTTGGAGTTATAAAAGCTGGAGGAATCCTTGATTAGAGAAAAGTGGGAGTAAACTAGATTATAGGGATTGCTTTGCAGAATATGAATGATGCATTTGAAAGGTAGATAAAATTCAAATTTTCTCTTTTGGATAAGGATTATTCTTTGCTCTTTTTTCCTTAGAAATATCATTGTAATATCCCAGTCAGCTTACCCTCATCTCAGAAGCATAACTTTTTAAAAGAACTAAAGGGTTGAGTAATTTTCTCTATGCATTCTTATTTATTGTGTGCCAAGCCACATATTGGGCATCATAGATTTGAATATAAGGGTCCCTGCCCTCGTGTAGTTTCCATTCTAGTGAACATGTCTCCTAATTCTCAGAATTAGGGTTTCACTGCAGAAAAAAAATCATTCTTAAGAGGACTGTAATTTTAAAAAATCCAAGTGAAACAAAAAATTTAGTGTTAAGCCTTAATAATTTTTTGAAAAATTACTAATTAATTTTGATATACTTTAAAAATAGAAAACATTAAATTCTAATGGGTTGGCTAAGAGCTGAATTTGAAATATCTGCAATATTTGGTAGGAATAGATTTGGTGACAGTTTACTGGGATGGAATTGAAAGGCATAGTCATTCCAAAAGTAACAACCTAATGCTTTCTAGCTTTGTAAAGTCAAATCTAAACAGTTGGTGGTGGAAATCCCCAAATCCCTATAACAATATATACAGGGTGGCAGCTATAAAAGAAAACTCTCCCAAATTGATTCATTTGGCTTTCTATGCTATCCACTAATCAGGAAATAAAATCTTGTTATGAAATTGCATCTGATAAAATAAAGGTATATGATTACTTTATGATATATATAATTCTTTTTTTTGGTAAGGCAGAAATATAGTCATGGACTTTATCAGTTTTTAAAAGCATTTTGGTAAAATAAATTCGCCACTTGAGTCCCATGCTATACATTTTTCTGGGACTCTCTCACCATAAGATTAGTGGATATCCTACCTGTTAAAATGAAAAAAAGAAAACAATTCCCTTAAATGTAAAAATAATTTTGGTAAACTCAAGATGAATTTGGCAGTTCATTTACAGTGGTAAAGCTCCATTTATGAAAATATATTACCAAGTACTTTTATGTACTTAAATATATTATGTGTGTTCCTTTCTAGTGCTTTTTATATTTCAATTGTATTTCCATCAGGGAATTTTATGAATTCACTGTTTTTCCTTATTTTTAAAAAAGCTTGGCAAAGAAATACATCATTGCTGTGTGACATAATGTACTATTTCAATATAAAATGCTCAAATTTCTGATTTATGATATCTGTGAGATTCAGGCTATTCTTTCATTTTATTTATCTAGTACTTTTCTTTATAATATATAATATGGAATCAAAAATATCTTCCTAAGCCTCAGGAGAATCTGATCTTAAGCTATGATTTTCCCTAACTCAAAATGCCTAGAATAGTTTCAGTTTAAAACAACCATTCTGCCATGAAAGAGATGCTACTGAAATGTAACTATAATGTTTTACTGTGTTGAATCTTATTTTGCCTAGATTTCCCTGAAGTGAGTGGGCCTCATCTGTGTAAGATTTGTTAGATGTCTTGAATTATACTCTAGCAATGGGAACTCTGCCTGCTTTAACAGGGCACTCAACTACCCTTGCAGAAGTAGTGTACAGAGATTTGTACCTTTTTTGAATATTCATTTCACATAGTTGCTGATTCTTAAGAATGTGGCATGAATAGAATTTCCTGAAAACTGTGCGTTCAAAACAATCTACTTTAGGATTATATCATTATCATAGGAATTTAAAGGCCCTGTTGTTTTTAGAAAGGGAAGAATAAAGCATGTAAATTAACATTTTGCTTAGTGTCACTATGTGGATGAATACATTAGATGAATAAGCAACAATGGAAGCACTATTTTATTATTATATATTTTTATTAAAAGTTATGCAACATAATTTCTGATCTTCTTACATAAAAATGCAGTAGAATATTTCAACTTCAAATTTTGTACTGGAAATGTTTATTTTGTTTTCTCTGGAATAAAATTGAAAATTTAAGAAAGCCTCTAGTATAGTAAATCTCTCCTAGGGGTTCACACCTACAGTTTGTCTTTTGGTAATGGTGTCCTACTGCTGCTGCTGCTGCGTAGCTTCAGTCAGTCATGTCCGACTCTGTGTGACCCCACAGACGGCAGCCCACCAGGCTNTATCCTACCTGTTAAAATGAAAAAAAGAAAACAATTCCCTTAAATGTAAAAATAATTTTGGTAAACTCAAGATGAATTTGGCAGTTCATTTACAGTGGTAAAGCTCCATTTATGAAAATATATTACCAAGTACTTTTATGTACTTAAATATATTATGTGTGTTCCTTTCTAGTGCTTTTTATATTTCAATTGTATTTCCATCAGGGAATTTTATGAATTCACTGTTTTTCCTTATTTTTAAAAAAGCTTGGCAAAGAAATACATCATTGCTGTGTGACATAATGTACTATTTCAATATAAAATGCTCAAATTTCTGATTTATGATATCTGTGAGATTCAGGCTATTCTTTCATTTTATTTATCTAGTACTTTTCTTTATAATATATAATATGGAATCAAAAATATCTTCCTAAGCCTCAGGAGAATCTGATCTTAAGCTATGATTTTCCCTAACTCAAAATGCCTAGAATAGTTTCAGTTTAAAACAACCATTCTGCCATGAAAGAGATGCTACTGAAATGTAACTATAATGTTTTACTGTGTTGAATCTTATTTTGCCTAGATTTCCCTGAAGTGAGTGGGCCTCATCTGTGTAAGATTTGTTAGATGTCTTGAATTATACTCTAGCAATGGGAACTCTGCCTGCTTTAACAGGGCACTCAACTACCCTTGCAGAAGTAGTGTACAGAGATTTGTACCTTTTTTGAATATTCATTTCACATAGTTGCTGATTCTTAAGAATGTGGCATGAATAGAATTTCCTGAAAACTGTGCGTTCAAAACAATCTACTTTAGGATTATATCATTATCATAGGAATTTAAAGGCCCTGTTGTTTTTAGAAAGGGAAGAATAAAGCATGTAAATTAACATTTTGCTTAGTGTCACTATGTGGATGAATACATTAGATGAATAAGCAACAATGGAAGCACTATTTTATTATTATATATTTTTATTAAAAGTTATGCAACATAATTTCTGATCTTCTTACATAAAAATGCAGTAGAATATTTCAACTTCAAATTTTGTACTGGAAATGTTTATTTTGTTTTCTCTGGAATAAAATTGAAAATTTAAGAAAGCCTCTAGTATAGTAAATCTCTCCTAGGGGTTCACACCTACAGTTTGTCTTTTGGTAATGGTGTCCTACTGCTGCTGCTGCTGCGTAGCTTCAGTCAGTCATGTCCGACTCTGTGTGACCCCACAGACGGCAGCCCACCAGGCTCAGCCATCCCTGGGATTCTCCAGGCAAGAACATTGGAGTGGGTTGCCATTTCCTTCTCCAAGTAATGAAATGAAAAGCGAAAGTGAAGTCACTCAGTCGTGTCTGACCCTCAGCGACCCCATGGACTGCAGCCTATCATGCTCCTCCATCCATGGGATTTTCCAGGCAAGAGTACTGGAGTGGGTGCCATTGCCTTCTGGATACAATCAATTGTAAGTGGGTTTTTCCTTTAAGTCTGGCCAGTTGAGTTTTCCACATAACTTTACAATAAAAATTAACTCATTATGAAAACGATATTTTTAAAGAAGATATTTGCAAGTGAATATGCAGAAGGAAATGGCAGCCCACTCCAGTACTCTTGCCTGGAAAATCCCATGGATGGAGGAGCCTGGTAGGCTAGAGTCCATGGGTTCGTGAAGAGTCGAACAGGACTGAATGACTTCACTTTCACTTTTCACTTTCATGCATTGGAGAAGGAAATGGCAACCCACTCCAGTGTTCTTGCCTGGAGAATCTCAGGGATGGGGTGCCTGGTGGGCTGCCTTCCATGGGGTCGCACAGAGTCGGACATGACTGAAGCGACTTAGCAGCAGCAGCAGCATGAAATATAAAAGTATAGTTTGGAAAAAAGTTATCAAAGTTCCTTTATGCTTTAACTTTAAACTGTCATTTATTTTATTTAATGAAATGTAGAGTCTTGAATTTACAATGTAATATGTCAGGTTTGAGTCATTTAAAGTTCAATTTTTCTTTCTCTTCAAAAACAACCAAACCAAGCCAAATCAAATAAAACAAAACTAGTTATTTGCTTTACTGTAGATAAGCACCTACAGTATAGGGGCTGCAATCGGCGCACTAAGTACAGCCGAGAGGAGCTATCCCACGTCCGAAGCCAGGGGCAGTGGCGGAGAGGAGCTACGCCGCATCCAAGGCCAGGGGTTGCCAGGAGAAGCCACCCAATGCCTGAGGCCAGGGGTGGTAGCCCAGAGGAACAACCTGACATCCAAGGAGCGGTGGCTGCACGGGCCTAGAGGAGCTAACCCACACTGAAGGTCAGGAAGGGCAGTGGTGAGGAGATACCCTTCATCCATGGTAAGGAGCAGTGGCTGTGCTTTGCTGGAGCAGCTGTGAAGAGATACCCCATGCCCAAGGTAAGAGAAACCCAAGTAAGATGGTAGGTGTTGCAAGAGGGCATCAGAGGGCAGACACACTGAAACCATACTCACAGAAAAGTAGTCAATCCAATCACACTAGGACCACAGCCTTTTGAATCTCAATGAAACCAAGCCATGCCCATGGGGCAACCCAAGACGGGCAGGTAATGGTGGAGAGGTCTGACAGAATGTGGTCCACTGGAGAAGGGAATGGCAAACCACTTTAGTATTCTTGCCTTGAGAACCTCATGAACAGTATGAAAAGGCAAAATGATAGCATACTGAAAGAGGAACTCCCCAGATCAGTAGGTGCCCAGTATGCTACTGGAGATCAGTGGAGAAACAACTCCAGAAAGAATGAAGGGATGTAGCCAAAGCAAAAACAATACCCAGTTGTGGATGTGACTGGTGATAGAAGGAAGGTCCGATGCTGTAAAGAGCAATATTGCATAGGAACCTGGAATGTCAGGTTCATGAATCAAGGCAAATTGAAAGTGGTCAAACAAGAGATGGCAAGAGTGAACATCGACATTCTAGGAATCAGCAAATTAAAATGGACTGGAATGGGTAAATTTAACTCAGATGACCATTATATCTATTACTGTGGGCAGGAATCCCTCAGAAGAAATGGAGTAGCCATAATGGTCAACAAAAGAGTCCAAAATGCAGTACTTGGAGGCAATCCCAAAAACGACAGAATGATCTCTGTTCGTTTCCAAGGCAATCCATTCAATATCACAGTAATCCAAGTCTATGCCCCAACCAGTAACACTGAAGAAGCTGAAGTTGAACGGTTCTATGAAGACCTACAAGACCTTTTAGAACTAACACCCAAAAAAGATGTCCTTTTCATTATAGGGGACTGGAATACAAACATAGGAAGTCAAGAAACACCTGGAGTAATAGGCAAATTTGGCCTTGGAAGGCAGAATGAAGCAGGGCAAAGACTAGGAGAGGTCAAGAAAATGCACTTATCATAGCAAACACCCTCTTCCAACAACACCAGAGGAGACTCNCATAGGAAGTCAAGAAACACCTGGAGTAATAGGCAAATTTGGCCTTGGAAGGCAGAATGAAGCAGGGCAAAGACTAGGAGAGGTCAAGAAAATGCACTTATCATAGCAAACACCCTCTTCCAACAACACCAGAGGAGACTCTATACATGGCATCACCAGAAGGTCAACACTGAAATCAGATTGATTATATTCTTTGCAGCCAAAGATG
>SJYW01038145.1:1135058-1151971 GCA_006410735.1 Raphicerus campestris
ACCTAATGGGAAGAGTTGACTCATTGGAAAAGACTGTGATGCTGGGAGGGATTGGGGGCAGGAGGAGAAGGGGACAACCGAGGATGAGATGGCTGGATGGCTTCACGAACTCGATGGACGTGAGTCTAAGTGAACTCTGAGAGTTGGTGATGAACAGGGAGGCCTGCGTGCTGCAATTCATGGGGTCACAAAGAGTCGGACACGACTGAGTGACTGAACCAAACTGAACATGGTAGACTCTAAAAATTATTTGAGAATAAATGAATATTTCAAAAACAGATTGGATAAAGGAGTTACATGACAGAAAAAAAATCAATGATGTGGTTTCAGATTGGGAGCTCATGTACACCTGTGGCTGATTCGTGTCAATGTATGGCAAAACCAATACAGCACTGTAAAGTAGAANAAAACAGATTGGATAAAGGAGTTACATGACAGAAAAAAAATCAATGATGTGGTTTCAGATTGGGAGCTCATGTACACCTGTGGCTGATTCGTGTCAATGTATGGCAAAACCAATACAGCACTGTAAAGTAGAATAAAGTAAAAATAAAATTAAATAAATAAATAAATAAAATCAATGATGTGAAAAAAAAAAATCAATGATGTGGAAGGCAGTTTATGTTCACAGCCACCCCGTCAAAAAAAGTTTCAGTTCAGTTCAGTCATTCAGTCGTGTCCAACTCTTTGCGACCCCATGAATCACAGCATGCTTTAAGTTAGAAAGGTAAGATTCACTCTAGCTTATATGTGAAATGTATTAATAGTGCTTTTCAAACTTTACTCCTCTTAAAAATCACCTGACAATCTTGCTAAAATATGACTTTTATTTCAATTGTTCTACAGTGTGACCTGAGATTTAACATTAAAAAAAAAATCCAGATATTGAGAATACTACTCAAAGGTCACACTTTGAGTCGTAAGTTGAGAAAGAAATCAACATGTGGTGTGTATAAGTAGATAGTGTGGCATATAGGGAATAACTTGGGTATTAAATTCAGAAGATTGTATTTGTGATCTACTGATCATATTAACTAGCATGAAATTGTACTTGTTTAATTAGCATACTTTCAATTTAAATTACAGATTTAATTTTTTCCAGGCAAATATATTGGCAACATATTCAATAGCATTATTGTTGTTTCTGAGTCGCTAAGAAGTGTCTGACTCTTTTCAATCCAATGGACTGGTAGCCCTGCAGGCTACTCTGTTTGCCACTGCCTAAAACACAAATGAAAACAATGTTCTCAGATTCCAGATTGACATGCCTAGCTAAAAAAATAAGTCAAAAGACTATTAAAGAGTGTCTGTTATATATGCTTGTTTGGCTAGACATTAATTTCAAAGTTACTTTTTGATTGAACATCAAGCTAAAAAATGTAATTCATTTGGGAGCCAAATCAGGTGAGGCATAGTAAAGGAGTTAGAAAGAGATAGTTATGAAAATTAAGATAGAATAGAAAGGCAATATGCAGAGAGTACTATGAAAGAGGGCACACTATGTTTTAACACTGCTGCAAAGTAGAAGTGAAGAATTTACTGCTGATATAAGGAGACAAACAAGATTATACTGTGAAAAAAGAAAATGTAACAAAATTTCTTAACACTATTGAGATTAATAACCCTGGGACTGGAATTGTCAATAGAAACAGTCAAATAGAAAAAAAACAAGTAAGACATGGATATAAACTGAGTGTAAAACCTAAAGTCAAAACAGTCTCTCTCTCTTTTTAAGTATAAATTATTCTAATTTCTAGCAAATTATATGGATATTATTTTTAGTAATCAGTATTATTAAGGATGCTTTGTAATAGTCATCAGCAAAAAAATAATGATTGATTATATGTCAAGAAATAAAGTAGTGCTTATTAAAAAAAAAAAAAAAACAACCAGAAACATGACTTTTCTCTTGTGAATTCCATTAAAAGTCTATTCTGGCTTTCCCTCTGGTGTGTCCAAAGCTTACAAGTAAAGATTTGCTCAGGAAACTTGATAAAAAATAAATTACTTGGATTATCTATACTTCACTGCAAATGCAAACTACTGATTTTTCAAGATAGTTTTTATGGTTCCTTCTTAGTACTTGTTACTATTTATCAAAGTTTGTGTCCCATTTCTATTCTAAGTTGCTGGAATTTCGGCTTGCTTCAGTGATTTTACACACTTTGATTTAAGACAGAATAGTTATTTTAATGAATTTGTTAATGACTGTAATTTTCATTTATAAATTATTTCTTATTATTTTTCCTTAACTTTGTAACTGTATTGCTTAACTTGTTGAAGGTTCAAAGTGGATATACTTCCAGCATAACTATGCAGATGCTTTACTACTTTTGCTTTATGGCTATCACTTTTGAGATCTCTTTAAAACATGAACTTCTTCTTCTGGTTTAATAGTTGAGAATAGAAGAAAGAATAAATATTCCAAGATGAATTTGTGATATTTTTCTTTCCTGTTTGAGCTGATTGCCTTTAGGAGGAAGATGTCAAATAATTGAATTTTGAAAGATCTAGGAAAAAATATACAAATGAAATGACTCTGAAATTTTCCTTATTAGGTTAAGTTTCAGACTGTATACTCTTTTAATATTATAAAATAATTCTCTACTGAACACTATGAAATGTTAAGTATAAAAATGCAGATTCTTGGAGTTAAAGATTATATAACTTTTCATAGCCTATTTTGACACTTTTGATAGAAAAAGTTTGTTTCAAAGCTTTGTCTGTTAACAGGAAGTAGAAAATTGAGCACCTGATGAAATAACTAAAATGTTTTTATCTGTTTCAATTCATTTTCTAATAATGTTTAAGATTAAAGGCATAGATAAGTAAAAGAAACTAAATTGTTTTTGTATTGTTAAAGGCTTAGGCATTGAGGTAAATTATTTCTTTAGTACACTGAACTGTGTCAGGAGAAAAACTTCTTGTGAGAAATGTAACAGAAATGTACAATGAAATAATCATATCTTATTTTGAAAAAAATCTTAAAATATTTTACCCAGCAAAATTCATTTTACTGAAGAAATGACAAGTATTTTAAATTTTCCCTTCAGCAACTTGTTTATTTTCTACCTTTGATTTCTGTCTCAGTAGAGCAGGTTAATATCTTGGAGACTAATTTTCAATTAAAGTATGTCTATTCATATTATTTCTAAGTTTTCTAAGTTAAAAAAGAATTATTGGAATTCTTTGACATCAACTAGAATCAAAATAAGATTCAACCTCTTTCACACATGCATTATAAATATTATTTTTATACCTGAAAAGAGTAATAGCTTCTTGACTACATTAAGTTGCTTCTTGGATCATAACTCATTTATGACATACTTCAGTATCACTACATTTAGTGACTGTGAGAGATTTAAGGCATATGGCAAAGATGAAAGCCATTACCAATGGTTTTCTTATTTTGTCCTCTAATATCAAAGCATAATTGTTAACAATTTAAAACATGATTCATACAAATATAGAATGATCACATTTCAGAACTTTTTATTTAACATATAAATAAGTAAACCAGAAATATGGATGAGCTGTCCAAATTAGAATTAGATGAAGATTATATAGTACAGAGTTGAAATATATTTAATGAGACTGCTAACATCCTACAGGGCAATAAAACCATAACCTTTTGAAGGAGAAGTATTTAGCAGAAAAAAAAAAAGTCTATCAAACAAGGTAAACAAGTTAGCACATAACTACAAAGAGTCTGAATCCTTAAACTCATAGGAACTAGCAAGGTGAAAAAAAGCACATTCTCCTGGAAATTAAATACACTTTGTGTGATCCTGTTAAACAATATACCAGCATGATAATGAAATCGTATAATGAAATGTATTATGTAAATTTGCAAGTTATAGTTTTCTTAATACTAACTCACAAACCTAAGCCTAAAATGTGACTAAAAATAAATTCTGATTATATGTGTATGGTTTTATGTGTATGGACTTCCCTGGTGGCTCAGCAGTAAAGAATCTGCCTGCCAGTGCAGGAGATGCAAGTTTGATCCCTGGGTCAGGAAGATCTCCTGGAGAAGGGAATGGCAACCCACTCTAGTATTCCTGACTGATGAATCCCATAAAGAGAGGAGACTAGTGGGCTACAGTCCATAGGGTCACAAAGAGTTGGACACGACAGAAATGCCTTAGCAAGTAGTATGTGTATATTTAAGTTAGAGTACAAAAAAAGAGAATTTACTTAAATCTCAATATTTTAATTTGAGAGAAACAGTGATTGCAGGTAAATTCATTCACAGAAAATTAAAGACTTGCTTAAAATGACATAATCCTTCAAACATGCTATTAAATTCAACTTGCTGATATTTTATTAAACATTTGTATATTTCTGTTCATCAAGAATATTGGAGTGTAGTTTTCTTTGCTTGTGATGTCTTTGTCTGGCTTTAGTACTGGGAAGATGATAGTCCCATAAAATGAGTTTGGAATTTTTTCTTATACTTTTTGGAAGGATTTTTAAAGGATTGATATTAATTCTTCTTGAATGCTTGGTAGAAGTAACTGATGATGCCGTCTGGCCCTGGAGAGGCTTTGTTGAGAGGCTCTTGATTACTGATTCAGTCTCCTTATTTGATGATTGTCTGTTCAGACTTTTTACTTCTTTATTCCATTTTGGTAGGATATATGTTTATAGGAATTGATCTATTGCTGCTGGATTTTAAATTTGTTAGTATGTCATTGTCTATAATACTTCCTTGTGTGTGCATGTGTGCTTGCTCAGTTGCTTCAGTCATGTCCAACTCTTGGCAACCTTATGGATTTTAGCCTGTTAGGCTCCTCTGTCCATGGGATTCTTCAGGCGAAAATACTGGAGTGGGTTGCCATGCCCTCCTCCATGGGATCTTTCCAACCCAAGGATCAAATCTGGCTCTCTTGCATTGGCAAGATAATTCTTTCCTGCTGAGCCACACAGGGAAGCCCAATAATATTTCTTATGATTGTTTAAAAAAATTTCTGAGGCATCTCTTGTAATGTTTCCTCTTTCATTTCTGTTTTGAGTCCTTTTTTATTTTTTCTTAGTCTAAGGCTTTATCACCTTTATCTTTCTAAAAAAAACTCTAGATTTTTTTAAAAATTATTTTTCTATTTGATTTATTTCTACTCTAATTGTTATTGTTTTCTTCTTTCAGCTAGTTTTGGGCTTAGTTTGTTCTTTTTCTTTTTTCATGAGGTGTAAGGTTAGGTTGCTTACTTGAGATCTTCTTTTTTTAAATGAAGGCATTTATTAATGCCTCTAGAAATTCTTTAATTACACGTAAGTTTTCCATCCATGCTCAAGGAAATGGCAACCCACTCCAGGGTTCTTGCCTGAAGAATCCCAGGGATGGGGAAGCCTGGTGGGCTGCCGTCTCTGGGGTCACACAGAGTCAGACACGACTAAAGCAACTTAGCAGCAGCAGCAGCAGCTGGTAAAGAATCTACAGGCAATGCCAGAGACCTGAGTTTGATCCCTGGGTTGGGATGATCCCTTGGAGAAGGGAAAGGCTACCCATTCCAGTATTCTGGCCTGGAGAATTCCATGGACTGTGTAGTCCATGGAGTCACAAAGAGTCAGACGCGACTGAGTGACTTTCACTTCACTTCACTTTTCTTTTCTTTTTTAATTTTTAATTAACTATTTTATTGAAATATAACTGCTTTACAATGTTGTGTTAGTTTCAGATATACAGCAAAGTTTTACATATATGTCTATTTTTTCAGATATTTTTCATTATAGGTTATTATAAAATATTGAATATAGTTCCTTGTTCTCTACAGTAGGTCCTCCTTGTTGATTATCTATTTTATATACAGTAACTAACCCACTCCAGTACTCTATTTTTTTGCATTCACCATTTCTTTATTTTTTAAAATATAAATTTATTTATTTTAATTGGGGGTTAATTACTTTACAGTATTGTATTGGTTTTGCCATACATCACTTCACTTCACTTTTCATCCATGCACTGGTTTCTGAGTAAGTTTCCATTCCTGTCTCTGCAATAAGCAGAGCCTCCCTCTATTTGCTGGTTTCTCCAGTGTTGGGGGCAGTGGTTTACTCCATGTCCTCTTCTCATTTATGGATCCAAGAAGTGCTTTTCATTTTTCAGTCTGTTCAGGTTTTCACTTGTTGGAGTGGGGTGGTGACTTCCAAGCTCCCTACTTGAGGATCTGGAAACCAGCATCTGTCCTGTTTTTTGTTGTTGTTGTTAATGATGACTTTAATGGATGGCAATAAAATGTGGGATGAGAGTTATTTGAAAAGTTGTTCCCCAATCAAAAGAAATTTTAAAGGAAATGCTGTTTTTGTCTTTTGACATGGCTGTATATATCCTCATGCCTTGAACAGTAATTCTTTGGCCATGGGCAGAAAACCATAGGATAAAAGCTAGTTGCTCAGGATGACAGATTGGAAAGATGTAAGAATCTGAGTTATTGATGAAGTTCCTAAGTTTTTATTATGAAATACTATCTCTTGTCTATGTTAAATCAATTTCTGTTACTTGAAAGTATAAATATTCAACTTAATGTCACAAATTAAAGAATACATATAATGTGAAGTAGGCTATAGAAAAATGATCAATTATTATTTAATAGATAATAAAAAGCAATAATAAAAGATAATAAATATAGCATAAAAATTAGAAATATAGCATATTATGAATTTTATTAATACATATAACCATATAACACACAGGTAGACATAAAATTTTTGACTCTACTTCATTTTTTCCCAAAATTAATGTAGTTATTTGGCCGGGTGTACTTAGTAAAAGAAGTGCAAATGGAGGAGCCACTCTTTGAAGTTATCATCAATTAATCCAGATAAATCATGTAAACAGATTTCATTAATTATTTAATTAATTGATGGCAGATTCTTATTCTTCAATGATTCAGATAACTGTTCAATGTTTTACTTACTTTTATTGTATTTTCCCCTCTAAGCATTTGGGAAACTTCAGATCTTGGCCTGTGTTTGAGTCCTTTATTTCTCTTCGGTAAGTGGAGACTTGACCTTAACCTCTGTTTCTAAATACAGCATTATTTTTCCCTTTCTATTACTACTGACTATGATTTTACTTACTGGTAGTAAATACAATCCTAGGAGAAAAGGGAGGGCCGAAAATGAAACTGAACAAGTTCTAGAGCACTGGCTGTAGTACCAGAGTTGGCTTGTACTAAGTATAGTTGCTGTGGTTTCTGAATGCTTACTCAGTGTTCTCTTATCCAAATAAAAATTCACTCATGCTTTGCTTTTAAAATGTGATACAATTGAAACATTTTGTTCCAGAGCAAGATAAATCTTTCTCCTTTGTATACAGTAAGTACAATTATAGCCTTTGTTGTTGGTTAACAATAGGTTATCCTCCTCTTCCTCAAATAAACAATTTAAAATATCTTCAACTTCAGTGTAATTTGTACCAAATGAATAATATACAGTCTTAAGTACCCAGTTTATTATTTTGATTACCAAGTCTATACCAAGATTATACCTTTTAGTTACATTTTTCTCTTAAACAGCCTATCTCATTATATAAAGTATATTCTAATTTATATTTAGTGGAAAGTAGCTGCTGGAATGGTATTTTGATTGTTGTATATTGTAAGGTAATATTATATTAGTGTAGACATACTATTTAAGCTCCAATGGGGATAGATTGGGTGGTTTGTTATTTATAGCTGCTTAATTTCTAGTAGAGGAAAGACATGAAGAGAGGTGATGTTGGAATACATTTATCTGCATGCATCTTCTTGTAAGCTATGGTGAAATATTAGAACAAAGGATCAATGTAATTATTTAAATGTATGATCATAAATCATTCAGAATACAGCAGCATACAGCAGGCTAAGCATCAAGTGAGGAATTATTCTTATTTGGGAGTGATTCATTTTAACAAGAAGGTAAATGGAAGCTACTCCAGGGAACAGGAGGGTCATCTGTTCAGCTTTGGAAGAATCTAATATTCTCTCAGGGGAGACCTGCAGACATACAGCTCTAACATGAGAACTTCATAAGACCAATATAAACATATTTCATGGTTCCAATTTATTTTGCTAATTTTATATTTAAGAGTTAAATTATTTTATTTTCTTTTAGATTTCTCAAAAATGTATCCATGTGATTTTTAATTAACAATGTTAATTGTGTCAATAAGATATAAAGTATGCATGAATACTTAACTTCAAGAAAAAAATCACATTTTAGTTAAAAATATAATATGTAACACTTGGTCAATGAATCCCTAAGCAGAAATTCTCATGGGTGCAAAGGTTATAATGCTGAGCTGTATTTATTTGGATATTGTGATGGAAACATTAATAAAATGTTCACAAGGAAGACAGAAAATTCAGTGAATGAGAAGAGGCAAAGTTTCTAAATAGAGATAAGCACTAATATTTACACCTATGATAAAGAATCTGTCTGCAATGCAGGAGACCTAGGTTCAATCCCAGGGTCGGGATGATCCTCTGGCGAAGAGAATGGCTACCCACTCCAGTATTCCTGTCTGGAGAATTCCATGGACAGAGTAAAAAGTTATTTTATGTTAAGGGTTGGGCACATGGAATGATTAATTATCTATCTTAGGTCAGGTAGAGGGGGGTTGGGTCATCAACTCTGAAACTTTTTATTCTTTAAGATTATTTACAACAGAATTTATAGTGAAGTGTCACATCTTATAAAGACTTCCTCCTTATACATCAAAGAATTTTCCATTGCTCTTGTACCACTGTTACTAAAATTCTAGTCCAAATAACATTTTGTTGTTAAGTGTGATGTACATTTGGAAAAAATCAATGACTTGAATCCGTGTACAAGATATTTTATGTAGAATATTACATTGTATTAACTTACACTATAAAATTACAATACATATAAGTGAGTGAAAGTCACTTAGTCATGTCCGACTCTTTGCAACCCCATGGACTATACAGTCCCTGAAATTCTCCAGATCAGATTATTGGAGTGAGTAGACTTTCCCTTCTCCAGGGGATCTTCTCAACCCAGGGATGGAACCCAAGTCTGCTTCATCCAGGCAGATTCTTTACCAGCTGAGCCATAAGGAAAGCCCAAGAATATTGGAGTGGGTAGCCTATCCTTTCTCCAGGGGATCTTCCTGACCCAGGAATTGAACTGATGTCCCCTGCATTGCAGATGGATTCTTTACCATCTGAGCTATCAGGGAAGCTCATATACATATACCATAGTATTTACCTGTGCTAAGTTGCTTCAATCATGTTGGACTTTTTGCGACCCTGTGGACTCTAGCCCACCAGGCTTCTCTGTCCATGGGATTCTCTAGGCAAGAATACTGGAGTGGGTTGCAATGCCCTCCTCCAGGGAATCTTCCAAACCCAGGAGTTGAACCCATGTTTCTTATGTCTCCTGCATTGGCAGGCAGATTCTTTACCACTAGTGCCACCTGGGATGCTATTGTTCAACTCGATGGGTACAAGAAAAATCATCCTCACAAAATAAAAAACACAAGTAAAGGTGGGGCCATGGAATCAAGGCCTTACTTTCTCGTGGTACCACAAGACTTTTTCTTTAATCTTCATATATTTTTTCTTTAACAGTTTTATATATTATTTTTCAATATATAAAATTCCTATTTTATATCTTTGTTCAGAGTGGGATATATTCCATCTTCTCTGGTCATTGTTTATGAGAATCCATTTACTGTAACAGACATATTTGTAGAGGAGTGGTGAAGTGGTGAAACATGTCCAGTCATTGATTGGAGATTGAGAAACTGCCCTGTTACTTTCTCTGCAGATGTTTCATTATATGTGTGCATGTATACATAAAGGTATGCAAATGTGTATGGTTCTTTGCAACAATAGTGGAATTAGGAGAATCATACTAGATGACTGGACATAGGTGATCATACAAGCAGAGAGAGGTGATTGAAGTGAACTTTAATAATATTTAAGAGTAGCTTAAATAACTTCAGCAACAATATTAGGGCATCCAGTACGAATTTTTCTTTTTTTTTTTTTTTTGCTTACTAACTTTGTGGACCATTGACTTAACCTTTTTATAATTCATTTATAAATGATTAATTAATACAAGTATAAAACTACCTTTCATATTGTGCTTTTGGTTGTCTTTATATATAAATAATTCCTTGTAGTGTTAGGACTTGTTCTGCAATTGGATCAGTATGTAGTGTTTGATAAACAGAGATGGAAAAATGATAATTGAATAGAAAATGATTAATGCAAAGTCCCAGAGAAAGAAAATACAAGTTTGGTTACAGTATAGAGCTTATAAAAGGAATATAAATATAAAAATGAGCTTTGGGGCAGATTGTGAAGTGCTTCATAGAAATTAGTGTCACTACAGGTGTCTAACTGGTTGCTAGCCTTGTTGAGACACAGAGTGACTGATTTAACTGGAAGCAATATGCCTGGTAGAAGGAGGAGAAAATTCTAAAGGTGGAAGAAGTCCAAATAGAAAGCTGCTGCATCAGTGCATATTGTACTGAACTGGATGTTTTTGCTCTCAGTGTCTTTTGGACAGAGCATAGTCATTCAAGATCTCAGTTTCTTCATCTATAAAGTAAAGCATTTAGAAAAGATGAATCTTAATTCCTTATGATTTCTAAAATATTGAGGGTATGACTTCTATAAGATATGGAATTGAATTTGAGTAGTGGCCAAAGAGAGTATAAGCTAAGAATGCAAAACCAACAAACAAAAACAAAAGCAAGCAAGTAAATAAACAACACCAAGCCACACACCCCCCCCCAAAACCCACACTGCAACAAAAGATGAACTTGAATACTTACTTGGTATATGTTTTTGTCATTACACAAGATATTTCACAAAAAGGAAATAGCTAGAAATTATTTTAATTACTAGGTATATTTCTGATGTTCATCTTTATTTTCTCTTTTCTTCTTTTAAAATATCACTTTTCTTCTCTAACATTTGTTTTAAACTAAAAACCAATTTTGGAGAAATCTAAAAGTTTGCCTTTGGGCTGTGACTAGTAATACAGGAGAATTTTTCAGAAATTTATGAGAGAGTAAGAGGGGCAAAAAGGAAAGAAAAAAATACACAACTTACATCCTTACCGAGTAACCTTGGGGATTTCAAACAATATAAAATAACACTATAAAGGAAAAGCACAAGCAGCACAAAAGTTATAGAATATCATCTTTGAGGGAGGATGATTCATAATCTTGCTACAGTTTCTTTTTTCAAATGATTCTTTTTTCTTATGGCAAATCAGCATAATGTAAAGATGAGTATATACTTCTGTATATTTCTTAAATATAAATTCAGCCAAGGATAACATATACCCTTTATATATAAGTATAATATTTCTTATACTAAAATATTTCCTGTGAGGAATATGAGATCAAAAATAGAATTTATTTTCTGGAATAAAACATGCAGGCACTGAAAGATGTGTAGAATGCATAAGTGAATAAAGGATGAAAATCCACTTAAACATAGAAAAGTTATATCCTCTACTTGTGCTTATAATGGGAGGTGCCTGAGTAGAAGAATGGTATCTTCTTTTGTCATTACCAGTACTTGTGAGGACAAGCCATGGTTTATAGAATTGCCCTTTCCAGACTCTATCCTTAGAAACAAATAGTTTCTTAATATGCAGGGTTGCCTCATTCCTCTGCTTCTAACTTACAACAAGCTAGACCTTAAAAAATTAACCATGGCTGATTAAAAATCTATTCTGGTGCAGAGCTCTATACCTCTGACTTTTTATCTAATTTTGAGAAAGTATTGTCTTTCTTATTTTTTTCTTTTTCCTTCTCTCTCCTTAATGAGTTTTCTCTGGTAATACTGACCTTAAATATGTCTTTTTTTCTATAGCTAGGCTGTTTTCTAAAATTATGAAATTCAGTGTTATTACTTTTTTTCCCCCACTAGTAGATACTTACTCAGTTCCTGCTATTTACCAACCACTGTCTAGATGTTAGAAACACAGAGGGTAAAAAAGAGATCTCTACTCTCAGCAGGTCTAACAGTCTTTCTAAAGGGTGACATTGAATCCAAGGAGGAATTTTCCAAATAAAAGTACAAAATCAAATCCCAAATTAGCTGATACAGTGATATTATTTTAAAAATGAGTTAAAGCAAACTAGAAAAAAAATACTTTAAACCAAAGGGTCTCTGGTTAATGACAGAAACAGTGTTTAATTGCTATGTAGCTGATGCCCAAAATGTGCTTATATATATAAAATAAAAAATAGAAAAAGTATAAAAGAATGTAATTTAGAAAAGTATAAGCAGAATAAAATTCATAGGTAAACTTCTTTCCTTCTCTCCTTCTTTGCCCTTTATTCCTGTGTCCCTCCTTTTGTTCCCCACTTTTACTACCCTGACCTTTTCATCCTCCTTTATTTCTCACTACTTATTTCTTTTAAAAAGTTTTTGAAAAGATTCCACAAACCTGTAGATTTCTATAAAGTTAAATAAGTGAAACTATTTTAATTCTTACTATGTTTTAATTATTAAGATATTGGATAGTCATTCTTAAATTCAACCATGTAGCCTTGCATAATCCTATCTCCTGGTGAGAGGCAAAGAATTGTTATTAATTAGCCTCTCATCCTTACAGGATACATTACAAATATACTGTCATATTTTGTATGGCTAAATCTTTTATCATTCCTCAATTAGGACCAATGACAGTTTGACAAAATATCTTCCTCTTAGCCCCACCTACCTTTAAATTTGGAATTATGAGTAGATGCAATCATGTATTTGGAATAAAACAATGGACTTTTGACCTCTGCAAAGAATGAGGATAAAACTGGTGTAACTATTTTTTAAAATGTTGATGACCTTAAATGGCTGAGGTGGTTTTTTTTCATTTTTCACTACTTTTCCTCCAAGGACAATTATTTTTTCCTTTCCCTTACTACTTTACTGAGGAATAATCAAGAAATATAATTTTATCTATTCAAAGCATACAGTGTGATGATTTGGTATATATACCTTGTGGAGTGATTAGCAAGATCAAGATAATTAGCACATCCATCACCTCACATAGATAATTAACTCTTTTGTCAAGTATAATACGATGTTTAAGTTGTACATTTGGCAACTTTCAAGTGTGCAGTACTGTATTATTAACAATAGTCACTATCCTTACAAATTATTCTTCCTATAATTGGAAGGTTGTAGCCTTTGATCTACACCTGCCCATTTCTCCCTCCCAATATCCCCCGTCAACCACCATTCCATTCTGTTTCTGTGAAATCAACTTTTATTTTTTTAAGATTCTACATATAAAGTTTACCATACAATATCTGTGTTTCTCTGTCTGGCTTATTCCACTTAGCCATAATGCCTTGAAGTTTTATCCATATTGCTAGAAATACATGGATTTTCTTATTTTGTGTGACAATAATATTCCATTGTATTTATGTCTATATATCACATACTTTTTCAATTCATCTATCAAAGAACTTTTAAGTTGTTTCTATATCTTGGCTATTTTGAATAATGTTACAGTGAAAATAGTTGTGAAGATATCTCTTTGATATGTGATCTGGTCTATAAATCAATATAAAATACATAGATATATTTCTGCAGAGTAGAAGGAAAAATATTTTAAAAATTCAGGTATGTTTGTATTTATGGAATGATACAGTAAACAACATATTAGTAATATAAACCTAAAGAAAGTAGAAGAAAGGAAATAAAAATAAAAGCAGAAATCAATAGAAAATGAATGGAAAACTGAGAAACTCCACTAAGCCATAAACTGATTCTTTGAGAAGATGCATTCAATTTACAGACCACCTTTAGCAAGACTGGAGTGTGTGTGTTTAAGGGTGGTGGTGCAGGGAAGTAACATAGTACCAGTATCAGGAATATAATAGAGAAAATCTCTATTGATTGTACATACAATAAAAATGATATTTCTAGGATACTATAAAACGATGAAAGTATATTTGAAATTTAAGTGAACAAATTCACAGAAAAGCACAATGTAGCAAAATAAGATGAAAAATATAAATTTTCTATAGCTCATCTGTTAAAGAAATCAAATGTGGAATTAAATCTTCCCACAACAAATATTTTAGGTCAAATGACTTCAGTATAGAAATGTTATATATCTCTAAGGAAGGATTACATATTGTAATATTATATATATTTTTGTGCAATACATATATGTCTCTATATACATATATGTATATAAAGGCTAATAGAATTCTACCAAGAGAATGCATTGGTCATAACAAACACCCTCTTCCAACAACACAAGAGAAGACTCTACACATGGACATCACCAGATGGTTGACACCAAAATCAGACTGATTACATTCTTTGCAGCCAAAGATGGAGAAGCTCTATACAGTCAGAAAAAACAAGACCAGGAACTGACTGTGGCTCAGATCATGAACTCCTTATTGCTAAATTCAGACTTAAGTTGAAGAAAGTAGGGAAAACCACTAGACCATTCAGGTATGACCTAAATCAAATCCCTTATGATTATACAGTGGAAGTGAGAAATAGATGTAAGGGACTAAATCTGATAGACAGAGTGCCTGGTGAACTATGAATGGAGGTTCATGACATTGTACAGGAGACAGGAATCAAGACCATCCCCGAGAAAAAGAAATGCAAAAAAGCAAAATGGCTGTTTGAGGACACCTTACAAATAGCTGTGAAAGGAAGAGAAGTGAAAAGCAAAGGAGAAAAAGAAAGATTTGAAAGCAGAGTTCCAAAGAATAGCAAGGAGAGATAAGAAAGACTTTCTCAGGGATCAATGGGAAGAAATAGAGGAAAATAATAGACTGGGAAAGACTAGAGTTGTCTTCAAGAAAATTAGAGATACCAATTAGAGATATCAAGATTTCATGCAAAAATGGGCTCAATAAGGACAGAAATGGTGTGGACCTAACAGAAGCAGAAGATATTAAGAAGTGACAAGAATACACAGAAGAACTGTACAAAAGAGATCTTCATGAATCAGGTAATCACAATGGTGTGATCACTCACCTAGAGCCAGACATCCTGGAATGCAACATCAAGTGGGCCTTAGGAATCATCACTACAAACAAAGCTAGTGGAGGTAATGGAATATCAGTTGGGCTATTTCAAATCCTTAAAGATGATGCTATGACAGTGCTGCACTCAACATGCCAGCAAATTTGGAAAACTCAACAGTGGCCACAAGACTGGAAAAGGTCAGTTTTCATCCCAATCCCAAAGAAAGGCAATGCCAAAGAATGCTCAAACTACCGCACAATTGCACTCATCTCACATACTAGTAAAGTAATGCTTAAAATTCTCCAAGCTAGTGGCCGATCCTAAGATGGTGGAGGAATAGGACGGGAGACCACTTTCTCCCCCACAAATCCATCAAAAGAACATTTTAACGCTGAGTAAATTCCACCAAACAACTTCTGAAAGCTGGCAGAGGACATCAGGCACTCAGAAAAGCAGCCCATTGTCTTCAAAAGGAGGTAGGAAAAAATATAAAAGATAAAAAGAGACAAAAGAGGTAGGGATGGAGATCTGTCCCAGGGAGAAGTTTCCAAACACCAGGAATCACTCTCACTGGCAAGTCTGTGGCAAGCGTTGGAATATCAGAGGGCAACATAACCAGGAGGAAAAATAAATAAATAATTAAACCCCACAGATTATGTGCCCAACGGTAACTCCCGCCGGAGAAGGAGCGCAGATGCCTACATCCGCCACTAGTGAGTGGGGGCTGGGCAGAGAGGTGCGGGCTGCATTGTTTAGAGTAAGGACTGGGCCTGAATGCCCTGAGGGCAATCTAAGGGAACAAACTTGAGATAGCAAACCAGACTGTGGGATAGCTACCCAGGGAAAAGCCCTAACCTATAACACCGCCAGGCCTGCTCAAAGAACAAAGGACTGACTAGAGCTAGCTGGCTGTGCAAAGGCCCACCCACCGCCGGAGACAATCAGGCAAGGGCAGCCAGAGCCAAAAGGGTGCAGTCACGGCCCCAGAGAGGCAAAATCTACCAAACTGCAAGCATGCTTGGTTGCTAACCAAGACTGCTTGGGGTTCTGGACGGTTGACATCCACCTGAGAAGGTGTGCCAGAAAACCGTGCAGCAGGGACAGGAGAGGCAATAAGTCGCAGCGACCGCACTCGCCAAACACCTGGTCACCTGAGCTGCTTGGACCTGGGAAGGGCACAAACACAGGCCCAACCAAGTCTGTGCCTTTGTGGAATACCCGAGTACCTGAACCTGAGTGGCTTAGACCTGGGAAGTGGATACAACTCAGGGCCGGCCTCAGACAGTTCCTGGCAGAGAAACCTAGAGCCCAAGCAGTGTAGAGAGGGAAAGCACACATGCTGTGAGTGGGGACAAATCCAGTGTGGCCAAGACACTGCGAGCACTCCCTACACATGTCAGTGATATTTGTTTGCAGTGGTCCTCCCTCCCCACAGCAAGGCTGAACAAGTGAGGCTTAAAAACGTGACCACCACCACCCCCTTGTGTCAGGGCAGAAATTAGACATTGAAGAGACCAGCAAACAGAAGAAGCTAAAACAGAGGGAATGGCCTTGGAAGTGACAGGTGCAATAGATTAAAACCTTGTAGTTAGTACCAACTGCATAGGAAGGGGCCTATAGGTCTTGAGAAATATAAGCCGGATCAAGGAACTATCTGAAAATGAACTGACCCCACACTGTCCACAACAACACCAGAGAAAGCCCTATATATATTTTTACTATTATCATTCTTTAAAAAAAATTATTTTAGGTCCTCTATTACTCCTTTAATTTTCATTTTTATAACTACTATTACTTTGCAAAAAAAAGATCCTATTTTTTAAAGCAAACTTCACATATATATATATATATATATTTTACAACTTTTATGACTTTTTTTTTCTTTAATATTGTATTTTTGAGAATCCAACCTCTACTGTAGATTTTTAATCTTTGCTTTTTGGT
>SJYW01038145.1:1154015-1179946 GCA_006410735.1 Raphicerus campestris
AATGGGAAGAAATAGAGGAAAATAATAGACTGGGAAAGACTAGAGTTGTCTTCAAGAAAATTAGAGATACCAATTAGAGATATCAAGATTTCATGCAAAAATGGGCTCAATAAGGACAGAAATGGTGTGGACCTAACAGAAGCAGAAGATATTAAGAAGTGGCAAGAATACACAGAAGAACTGTACAAAAGAGATCTTCATGAATCAGGTAATCACAATGGTGTGATCACTCACCTAGAGCCAGACATCCTGGAATGCAACATCAAGTGGGCCTTAGGAATCATCACTACAAACAAAGCTAGTGGAGGTAATGGAATATCAGTTGGGCTATTTCAAATCCTTAAAGATGATGCTATGACAGTGCTGCACTCAACATGCCAGCAAATTTGGAAAACTCAACAGTGGCCACAAGACTGGAAAAGGTCAGTTTTCATCCCAATCCCAAAGAAAGGCAATGCCAAAGAATGCTCAAACTACCGCACAATTGCACTCATCTCACATACTAGTAAAGTAATGCTTAAAATTCTCCAAGCTAGTGGCCGATCCTAAGATGGTGGAGGAATAGGACGGGAGACCACTTTCTCCCCCACAAATCCATCAAAAGAACATTTTAACGCTGAGTAAATTCCACCAAACAACTTCTGAAAGCTGGCAGAGGACATCAGGCACTCAGAAAAGCAGCCCATTGTCTTCAAAAGGAGGTAGGAAAAAATATAAAAGATAAAAAGAGACAAAAGAGGTAGGGATGGAGATCTGTCCCAGGGAGAAGTTTCCAAACACCAGGAATCACTCTCACTGGCAAGTCTGTGGCAAGCGTTGGAATATCAGAGGGCAACATAACCAGGAGGAAAAATAAATAAATAATTAAACCCCACAGATTATGTGCCCAACGGTAACTCCCGCCGGAGAAGGAGCGCAGATGCCTACATCCGCCACTAGTGAGTGGGGGCTGGGCAGAGAGGTGCGGGCTGCATTGTTTAGAGTAAGGACTGGGCCTGAATGCCCTGAGGGCAATCTAAGGGAACAAACTTGAGATAGCAAACCAGACTGTGGGATAGCTACCCAGGGAAAAGCCCTAACCTATAACACCGCCAGGCCTGCTCAAAGAACAAAGGACTGACTAGAGCTAGCTGGCTGTGGAAAGGCCCACCCACCGCCGGAGACAGTCAGGCAAGGGCAGCCAGAGCCAAAAGGGTGCAGTCACGGCCCCAGAGAGGCAAAATCTACCAAACTGCAAGCACGCTTGGTTGCTAACCAAGACTGCTTGGGGTTCTGGACGGTTGACATCCACCTGAGAAGGTGTGCCAGAAAACCGTGCAGCAGGGACAGGAGAGGCAATAAGTCGCAGCGACCGCACTCGCCAAACACCTGGTCACCTGAGCTGCTTGGACCTGGGAAGGGCACAAACACAGGCCCAACCAAGTCTGTGCCTTTGTGGAATACCCGAGTACCTGAACCTGAGTGGCTTAGACCTGGGAAGTGGATACAACTCAGGGCCGGCCTCAGACAGTTCCTGGCAGAGAAACCTAGAGCCCAAGCAGTGTAGAGAGGGAAAGCACACATGCTGTGAGTGGGGACAAATCCAGTGTGGCCAAGACACTGCGAGCACTCCCTACACATGTCAGTGATATTTGTTTGCAGTGGTCCTCCCTCCCCACAGCAAGGCTGAACAAGTGAGGCTTAAAAACGTGACCACCACCACCCCCTTGTGTCAGGGCAGAAATTAGACATTGAAGAGACCAGCAAACAGAAGAAGCTAAAACAGAGGGAATGGCCTTGGAAGTGACAGGTGCAATAGATTAAAACCTTGTAGTTAGTACCGACTGCATAGGAAGGGGCCTATAGATCTTGAGAAATATAAGCCGGATCAAGGAACTATCTGAAAATGAACTGACCCCACACTGTCCACAACAACACCAGAGAAAGCCCTATATATATTTTTACTATTATCATTCTTTAAAAAAAATTATTTTAGGTCCTCTATTACTCCTTTAATTTTCATTTTTATAACTACTATTACTTTGCAAAAAAAAGATCCTATTTTTTAAAGCAAACTTCACATATATATATATATATATATTTTACAACTTTTATGACTTTTTTTTTCTTTAATATTGTATTTTTGAGAATCCAACCTCTACTGTAGATTTTTAATCTTTGCTTTTTGGTATTTGTTATCAACTTTGTACCATTAAGAACCCAATCTTCAGTACCTATTTTATTTGGGAGTGAGATTACTGGTTTGACTGCTCTCTCCCTCTTTGGACTCTCCTTTTTCTCCACCAGGTCAAATCTATCTCCTCCCTCCCCCTTATTTTCTCTACCCAACTCTGTGAATCTCTTTGTGTGTTCCAGACTGTGGAGAACACTTAGGGAACTGATTACTTGCTGGATCTGTCTCTCTCCTTTGGATTTCCCCTTTATCCTCATGGCCACCTCTGTCTCCTTCCTACCTCTTCTCTTCTCTGTGTAACTATGTGAACATCTCTGAGCAGTCCAGACTGTGGAGAGCACATAAGGAAGTGATTACTGGCTAGCTTGCTCTCTCCCCCTTTGATTTCCCCCTCTTCTTCTCCTGGTAACCTCTATTTCCCTCCTCCCTCTTCTCTTCTCCATGTAACTCTGTGAACCACTCTGGGTGTCCCTCACTGTGGAGAAACTTTTCATCTTTAACCTAGATGTTTTATCATCGATGCTGTATAGATGGAGGAGTCTTGAGGCTACTGTAAGAATAAGACTGAAAACCAGAGGCAGGAGGCTTAAGTCCTGAGTCCACCAGAGAACTCCAGACTCCAGGGAACATTAATTGACAAGAGCTCATCCAGAAGCCTCCATACACTGAAACCAAGCTCCGCCCAAGGGCCAACAAGCTCCAGAGCAAGACATATGATGCAAATTCTCCAGCAATGCAGGAACCTAGCCATGAACTTCAATATACAGGCTGCCCAAAGTCAATCCAAACCCACTGACATCTCATAACTCATTACTGGACACTTCACTGCAGTCCAGAGAGAAAAAAATCCAGTTCCACCCACCAGAACACTGACACAAGCTTCCCTAACCAGGAAACCTTGACAAGCCACCTGTCCAACCCACTCCCCCACCCCCCACCCCCCGCGCCACAATAAAGGAAACTCCACAATAAAGAGAACTCCACAAATGGCAGAATACAGAAAGGCCACCCCAAACACAGCAATATAAACAAGATGAAGAAGCAGAGAAATACCCAGCAGGTAAAGAAACAGGATAAATGCACACCAAACCAAACAAAAGAGGAAGAAACAGGGAATTTACCTGATAAAGAATTCCAAATAATGATAGTGAAAATGATCTAAATTCTTGAAATCAAAACAGAGTTACAGATAAATAGCCTGAGATAAGGATTGAGAAGATGCAAGAAAAGTTTAACAAGGACCTAGAAGAAATAAAAAAGAGTCAATATATAATGATTAATGCAATAAATGAGATCAAAAGCACTCTGGAGGGAACCAACAGTAGAATAATGGAGGCAGAAGATAGGACAAGTGAAGTAGAAGATAGAATGGTAGAAATAAATGAAACAGAGAGGAAAAAGAAAAACAAATGAAAAGAAAAGAGGACAATCTCAGAGACCTCTGGGACAATGTTAAACTCCCCAACATTTGAATCATAGGAGTCCCAGAAGAAGACAAAAAGAAAGACCATGAGAAAATACTTGAGGAGATAATAGTTGAAAACTTCCCTAAAATGCAGAAGGAAATAATCAGCCAAGTCCAAGAAACCCAGAGAGTCCCAAACAGGATAAACCCAAGGCAAAACACCCCAAGACACATATTAATCAAATTAACAAAGATCAAACACAAAGAACAAATATTAAAAGCAGCAAGGGAAAAACAACAAATAACACACAAGGAGATTCCCATAAGGATAACAGCTGATCTTTCAATAGAAACTCTTCAGGCCAGGAGGGAATGGCAGGACATACCTAAAATAATGAAAGAAAAGAAGCTGCAGCCCAGATTACTGTACCCAGCAAGGATCTCATTCAGATATGAAAGAGAAATCAAAAGCTTTACAGACAAGCAAAAGCTGAGAGAATTTAGCACCACCAAACCAGCTCTCCAACAAATGATAAAGGATCTTCTCTGGACAGGAAACACAGAAAGGGTATATAACCTTGAACCCAAAACAATAAAGAAAATGGCAACGAGATCATACTTATCAATAATTACCTGAAATGTAAATTGGTTGAATGCCTCAACCAAAAGACAAAGACTGGCTGAATGGATACAAAAACAAAACCCCTGTATATGTTGATTAAAGAGACCCACCTTGAAACAAGAGACACATACAGACTGAAAGTGAAGGGCTTAAAAAAGATATTTTACACAAATAGAGACGAAAAGAAAGCAAGAGTAGCAATACTCATATCAGATAAAATAGACTTTAAAACAAAGGCTGTGAAAAGAGACAAAGAAGGACACTACATAATGATCAAAGGATCAATCCAAGAAGAAGATACAACAGTTATAAATATATATGCACCCAACATAGGAGCACCACAATATGTAAGACAAATGNGCTGATGACTGAGTGACTGAACTGAACTGAACTGAAGGATTTTGTATCTCTAATCGTAACAAACTTCCAGAAAATAAACTTCCATGATCCAAACTGTAAAATGAGACTCGCCTAACTTTACTAATAAAGCCTAATGAGGATATTGAAGGAAGAGAAGCTACAAATAAGTTAGCTTCCTCATGAATATTAGATATAAGAATTCCTAAAAAAGATAAATTTAATTTAAGGGAATACAACGTCATTGATTTGAGTTTATACAAGAAGCTCAAGGATATACAGATACTCAAAAACCAATTTATTTCATAACATTAACATGTTCATGAAAAAGAACAATATTATGTCATTTCAACAGATTCAGATAAAGTTTTTGATCAAATTCACCTCTTTGTTGATACAAATTCTTAGGAAGCTACAAATAGTAGGAAAATTTTAATTTGGTAAAGAGTATCTAAAACAAAAAACAATGACAACATTATAGTTACTTATGAAATATTGAAAGCCTGTTCACTGAGGTTAAAAATGAAAAACTGCTTTAACTATTCTTCATATGTCATTGTATAGAGTTTCCCAGTGTGAGCAGTATTTCAAGCTGACAGTTCTCCAAAGAAGATATGCAAAAGCCCAACAAGCCACGAAAAAAAAAAGGTTCAGTATCTAGCCATTGGGAAAATTCAAATTAAAAACCACTGTGAGATATTCCAAGTTAGAGTGGCTATCACCAAAAGACAAGTGATAACAAATGCTGGCCTGCATGTGGAGTAAAGCAAACCCTTGCACACTGTTGTAAATTGGCACAATCACTATGGAAAACAGTAGAGAGGATACTCAAAAAATTAAAAATAGAACTACCATATGATCTAGCCATTCTATTTCTGGGAATAAATCCAAATGAAATGAAAACACTAACTTGAGAAGATATCTACTTTCTCATTTTCATAGCAGCATTATCTATAATGCAGTCAAGGCATGGAAACAACCTAAGTGTCAATTGATGGATGAATGGATAAAGATGTTGAAGTTTATTTTTACATAATAGACTACTGTTCAGTCATAAAGATGAGGAAATCCTACCATTCGCACCAGCACTGATGGACCTGAAGACATGTGTTACATGAAATAGTGTCAGTTGCTTAGTCATGTCTGACTCTTTGTGACCCCATGAGGTGTAGTTCACTAGGTTTCTCTGTCTGTGGAATTCTCCAGGCAAGAATACTGGAGTGGGTTGCCATTTCTTCCTTCAGGAAAGGAATCTTGGATTGGATTGGATCTTCCCAACCCAGGGACAGACCCCAGGTCTTCTGGGTTGTAGGCAGATTCTTTACCATCTGAGCCACCGTATGTCAGACAGAAAAATACTGTATGAGTTTACTTATTTGTGGAATCCAAAATAACACTCTCAAACTCAGAGAGATCAGAGCTGTGGGACTAGAGGCTGAGGGCAGCAGCAGAAGGAATTGGAGGAAGATGGCCAAAAGATACAAACTTCCAGTTATAATATCAACAAATAATGTACTAGGGATATAATGTACAAAATTACATCACTGCTGTATGATATATATAAATGCTATTAGGGAGTTAATCCTAGAGTTCTCATCACAAGAGATTTTTATTTTTTACTTTTTCCTTTCTTTTTTATAAAATTATTTTATTTTATTTTTGGCAGTTCCCAAAGGTAGTTGCCATTATTTGCAGAAAATATATTTATGTATTTGGAAAATCTAAAAGAATGAATCTACAGGTAGAAATTTGGAATTAATAAGTTAAATTTATCAAGGTCATCTGATAAAAGGTCAATAAACAATGATTAATTGTGTATCAGTAATCATCAGAAAATTAATTAAACATTTTTCATTAGTATCATAAATCATCAACATTCTATTACTAAGTTTAACAGCAGATTTTTAAGCCCTTTACACAAAACACATTAATGAGAGAAATTAATGAACCAAATAAATGGGGGAGGGATATATCTATGTTTTATGTAGAAGATTCAGTATGGTTAATGTTTTGATTTTTTCTGTATAATTTATATATTACATTTATTCCCAATGAGAATTCTTAGCAGGCTTCTTTTTGAAATTTGAAAACTTGATTTTAAAATTTACATGAAAGTACAAGTCATCCAAAAAAACAGAGCTGAGGAAATTTTGCTATCATATTTCAAGGAAGAATAACTGAGACAGTGTCCCCTTGATAAATGAATTAAAATGTTAGTAGAACAAAATAAAGAGTTCAATAATGATAAAGGAAGTGTAGTACTTTAAGGAAAGGCTGTTCCTTTCATTATGATGGTAGCTCATTTATATGATGTAAAATGTATTTTGATTCTTGTTTCATACCATTTACAAAAATTAGTTATGAGTAGGCTATCAAAATGTAAAACCACATAGAAAGCAATATTTAATAGACATACAAAGTGAACCACATATGTAACTGATGTTATCATATATTTTAATGCCATCTATCCATATTATCATTTCAATGTACAGTCAATTAAAAAAATGAGATATGTTATATAATTCTTGCTTTCAAACAAATTATTCAAATTCTGATGTATATTTTATGTTTACAAAACACTCAATTTTTATTGAGCATATTTCAAGTCATCAATAACCACATGTGGTTAGTTGCTACTGTACTGGAAGAGTAGGTCTAGAAAATAACAAAGAATAATATCTTCATGTTCTTTGGGTAGGCAAAGATCTTTCCATAATCATCAAGCATATTAACTGTAAACAAAAATAAAATGTAAAATATAAGAACTTCTATTCATCACATATTATTAAAAGTAAAATGCAAATTTCAGTGTGAAGCTTTTATATAATATAATATAGACCATATTTCAATTTTACATACACATATTTCAGAGTTCCTTAACCTTGCTGCTATCAACATTTTGGACCAGATATTCTTTTAGTTGGTGGGCAATCTAGTTTATTGTAGGATGGTCAGCAGCATCCCAGGCCCCTGCCCAGTGGATGATCCTAGAACTCCTTCAGTTGTGACAAAGAAGGTCTCTAGACATTGGCAAATGTCCCCAGGAGGATAAAATCACCACCGATTATATAAAGTACATACATGTCAATATATAATGACAGATACAACTCAATATAAAGTATAAGGAAAATTTGAATAAGCACTTCTCAAAATGTTTTCAAATATCCCTAAAGATATAAAGAATATAAAAATATTTTTAGCCTCATTATTCCCTCAGGAAATGAAAAAGTATATGCCTATGTGCATTATAACTGGTTTACCAGTTAGTTCAGTGATAAAGAATCCATCATCAATTCAAGAGATGCAGGAAATGTGGGTTCAATTCCTGAGTCGGGAAGTTCTCCTGGAGTAGGAAATGGCAACCTACTCCAGTAACCTTGCCTGGATAATATCATGGACAGAGGAACCTGGTGGGCTACAGTCCATGAGGTCACAAAGAGTTGGACACAACTGAGCAGACATGTGCACTATAACATGACTACAAAGATGTTTATAGCATCATTATTTATCATAGTCACAATGTGAAACCAATTCAAGTGGATGAAAATAATTATTGAACAGATACTCTGTAGAGCAATGGAAATAAATGAACTTCTACTGCTTTCAATAACACAAGTCAATTTCACAATCATAATATAAAGTAAAGAAGACAAAATATGTACTATATACTCTATTAATAGAGATTCAGATGCAGGTAAAACGAATCTATGGTGATAGAAAGATACAACCTTTGGGGAGAAGGAAGGAAGTGTGTGTTTGGGGATAGAGGGGGCCCTTAGGGCATTAAAGGAGGTCGGTTACTCATGTAGGGGAGAGTTATTCTACTATGTTCACTTTGTAAAAATTAATAAAACTGTACACTTCTGGCTTATTCATTACTTCTTTTTTTTAAAATATAAATTTATTTATTTTAATTGGAGGTTAATTACTTTACAATATTGTATTGGTTTTGCCATACATCAACATGTATCTGCCACAGGTATACACGTGTTCCGGATCCTAAACCCCCTTCCCTCCTCCCTCCCCATACCATCCCTCAAAATTTTAAATTGAGCTTTCTGAATATTATCATGTAAGGAATCCTTAGTCATAAGTCATAACTATGTAGTACTTGATCACTCTAAATATTTATAAAAACAGTTTAAAAAAGATGCAGAGTCAACTAAATACCTAGAAAATGAATAAATATCTTCTTTTTTGAAAGAGTAGACAGAAACCTATAAGAATAATGCAGAGATAATATTTCAGAAATGATAAATTATGTATGCCTGGCCTTTTTGTACCTACCATCTTTGGAGACATTGGGTTTACCCAGAGCAGCGCAGGGCTTTGTGAGTGGGAGTGGCATGAGGCTTAGGTTACCTACTAACTTTCTTCCATATTGGGCTGAAATGCTCTTTTCCTCGGAGCATGTTTGAAATCTTTCTGTGCCTATGGGTCATCCATAAAAGAAATATGGTCTTAATCATGAGAATACAAATCTGTAGCATCTTTTTCTAAATGAAAATGGAAAAAAGAAAACTGAATAATCGCAGTACTTTAATAAGCTCATATAAGCTATTTGAACAAAGTAGGTATTCCTACAAAAAACATACTTTTATTAATAAACGACAAATGTAAGGCATTTTAGTTAAAATCTTAAAAATTTTTAAGATTACTTTTGTCTTCAGAAACCCAGAATTTTGCAGAAAAGAGTTTAATGCAAACTCAACTGGAAAATTAAACACACTGCTGACTGAAATGTAATGTAAAAAAATGTTGATCATAAATTTCTTTAATGGTGTATTCAGTTCAGTTCAGTTCAGTCACTCATATATGAAGGACTAATAGTATACATAGTATTCAGTAGTTTCACAATAAATATATATTGAATGGGTAATTGAATAGAATGGTGCATGACTGCTAAAATGTAACTCTGACCTTGAGAAGGCTCCAGGGTAATAGTTCACCATTCTTGCAAGAAATAGTCCAGTTTTATGAAAAGTAGCTGCTGGGAGCTGCCACGGGAGATCCCACCCATGACAGGGTCATGTGGAAGAGAACTGTTAAGCAAGGCTTCAGAGCTCAAGGGGCTCCCTAGGCTTTCTTGAGCATCTACTCCAAAACCAGAATCTGTCTGCTTTACTGTTTCATGACTTTCACCAACTCCTCTGACATTAAGAGGGGGCTAACCCTGACCACCTTTCTCTGGAGAAAATCACCTTAGGGCTATAGCTAATAAGTCTCCTGGACATGAGACATGAGAGGAATATTTCAAATCAAACCCCCTCTGTTAGCATTCTAGCTTGCTTGGCACATATATCCAGACTCTTGCAGCTATGCATACAATTATTTACAGCCTCCCAACTGTGAGAAGCACGCAAAGCCTAAAACATAGAGCCTTTGAAAGAGTTAAAAGTTATTAGAATAGTGCTAGTGCTGGTGTAGGATTTCATTATTGGGCCAATGCTTGTTGCTAAGTTCCCATATCTCTTATCCACTGTGCACCTGGGAATGTGTTAGTTAACATAGTGAGAATGCAAGAAAAACACGTGTAGCCTTGAATTTAACCATATCAGACTTTTGAGCTAAGTGGTTCTTTCTTGTAACTTGCTACACCTTGGCTCTGTGAAAAACGTAACTCTGTTTGGCACTTTCTAAGGCTGACATAGATTAGAAATATAAAGAAAAAACACTTTGAGGGAAAATAAGTTTTTGGTTAAGCAGCCTTTATCAAAAGAGGATTATACAATGTTCACAGGCCTCCAAGGCCAGAAGACACTGCACACAGCATTGTTTGTGGGAAAGGTATGCAGAAAAAATCATGGTTTCGATAAGGGCAAAACTGCTGGAATGTTGGGCTGATTCTGTATGACCTTGCATCTTTCATTTCCCTCTATGTACAAAAAGGTATATAAGTACTGTTCAAAAATAAAGCTATGGATCTTGCTCATCAAAGCAGCTTGATCTCCTTGTGTCAATCATTTTCTTCCTCTTCCTCTTTCTTTCAGGCTAGTTCCCATTCCCATCTGGAGTACAGAGATCCACCGTGTCTACTTATTTGCCTGGGTTTCTAAGACCTGACCGGGAAGGCCCCTGTGCCTTCACTCCCTCAGGAGACCGGGAAGCCACCTGCGGCCCCACGTAGACGGTGCAAGTCTCTTGTCTTGAGACTTCATTGATTTTCTGTATAAACCAAGGAACATCAGCCTCTTTTCTTCTCTCCTCTATTTTCTTATCTACAACATTCTTTTCTGTCTCTCCTTCTCTAAATTAATCGCCGACACCGTTTCTCCTTCAGGTTTCCCTGGATCCTGCGGGGGCCGGACCCCAGCAAGTAGCTTCTCTTGGTTACAGATGTTTAGATGATATCAATTATTTCTTTTCATTTGTAGCTTATTGCATAATGGATTAAAAATGAAAGCAAAGCATAATTAAGCTCTTTGTTATGCTCAGGTGAGAAAAGGAGGGTAGAGAACAAGTATTTGAACACAACTGAAAATTAATCCTTTGTCAGTTGTTTCATTTGCTATTATTTTCTCCCATTCTAAGGGTTGTCTTTTCACCTTGCTTATAGTTTCCCTTGCTGTTCAAAAGCTTTTAAGTTTGATCAGGTCCCACTTGTTTACTTTTGTTTTTATTTCCATTATTCTAGGAGGTGGGCCATAGAGGACCTTGCTTTGATTTACATCACTGAGTGTTCTGCCTATGTTTTCCTCTAGAGTTTTATAGTTTCTTTTCTTTTCTTTTACAATACTGTATTGGTATAGTTTCTGGTCTTACATTTAGGTCTTTAATCCATTTTGAGTTTATCTTTGTATATGGTGTCAGGTACACAACTGGATTATATTTTAATGTTGTAATCACCAAAATACTCCTGGAAAATAAAGTGCATAACTTTGCAATTAAAATGAGCACTGAAAATCCCCAACTTTATGTAGTTTCCAAAGGCAATAAGGAGGTATGGGAAAAGGACAGATTTTGATTAGGACCAGAAACCCTTTAAAGACATCTTAGTAGCTGTAATCATAAAGGCCACTTCACTGGTCTGTGATGGTTATCTTGAGTTGATAGAGATTTCATTTATTGACAATTTTTTGAGTAAGTTCTATGAGCTAGGGGAGCTAGCTCTCTGCCCAGTGCTGGGGACATAAAGTATAAGGTACAGTATGATCCTTAATTAGCTCAACTATCCAGTTAGAAATAAATTTGTAAAGTCCAATATTTACAGTTCAATATTACAAGTGCTCTAATAGAGGCTTATAAAAATGCCATAGGAACCCAGGGGATAAAAAGTAGTAGAGATGTGCAAATCTTAACAAGTAGGTAGCATTAGTGTAAAGCCTGTAGAATGAATATATCTCCAGGCATAGGGACAAAAAGGCTATTCTAAAAAGGAAAAATTGGTTTAATATTGCTACAACTTGAGGTGTTTTTGGAAACAATGGAAAACCATGCTTAATTTATGCTCTAGAGACATCAATAGTAGACTATGAATTTGGATATATAAGCTATTGTAAAGATTCATATATGTAAAGGTAAAGAGTGAGGACTCTGTAGGTGAAAGAAAACATTAGGAGATTTGCTAGATAAGAAGTATATTTTTGGGAAACAACTAGAGGCAAAATTCAGGGTACACTACAGAGTAAGATAAAATCTTATTGTTGAGGCATGTCAGATTCAATGGTATGAAGATACAGTATTTTCAATGCTTTTAACATTTAAATCAGAATAAAAATATGGCTCCTTCATCTCAAGATCGCCACATACTTTAAGGTTTAATGAAAATGATGACTGCTTGTACAACATTATTGAGCTAATAAGGATAGAAAGTGAAAGTGAAGTCACTCAGTCATGTCCGACTCTTTGCGACCCATGGACTGTAGTCCACCAGGCTCCTCTGTCCATGGGATTCTCCAGGCAAGAATACTGGAGTGGGCTGCCATTTCCTTCTCCAGGGGGAATCTTCCTGACCAGGGATTGAACCCAGGTTTCCTGCATTGCAGGCAGACGCTTTAACTTCTGAGCCACCAGGGAAGCCTGGTGAGGATAGAGTGCAGTGAATTGGAGCATTACTCTAGGTCAGCTATATACCTGGATCAACTTCTGCATGTGAAGGCAAGTGAGGAAAACTCTCTCAAGTTTAGAAAATAGTANGTCCATGGGATTCTCCAGGCAAGAATACTGGAGTGGGCTGCCATTTCCTTCTCCGGGGGGAATCTTCCTGACCAGGGACTGAACCCAGGTTTCCTGCATTGCAGGCAGACGCTTTAACCTCTGAGCCACCAGGGAAGCCTGGTGAGGATAGAGTGCAGTGAATTGGAGCATTACTCTAAGTCAGCTATATACCTGGATCAACTTCTGCATGTGAAGGCAAGTGAGGAAAACTCTCTCAAGTTTAGAAAATAGTATTAATAATAACTATGAAATGTGTAAAATAGTAATATTTTCCCCAAAGAGCTGCTTTAAAAACTAAATGCATTATTACATGTGGAGTGCTTTAGCTGTGATTATTCCACAGTGGTTTTCAAAGGGAATGGGGGGTTGTGGATGAACAGTGATGAGATTTTGTCTCCCAGGGGACACTTAACAAATGTCTGGACACTTTCATTTTGAATTACCACAACTGGGAGGAGGTATGACTATAACTAGTGGATAGAAGCTAGAGTAGGCTTCTAACCAACCCACCATATACAAGAGAGCCAGCCACAATAAAGAGTTATTTGTTTTAAAATACCATTAGTGCCAAGATTGAGAAACCCTGCCTGCACTAGAAAAATGCTAATTTTTCTGCCTGAGTTACTCAAGGAAAATTTTAATCAGTCAGCTAAGAAATAAAAGCTTGATATACTGAATTGTTAGATCCAGATATGAAACTGAATAAAAAGATGTAAAAGTTCCCAATACATTCTATAAATCATAGTAATTCACTGGAAGTGACAGCTTTTTAAAAAAATCAGAATGTAGGAAGCTCACAGAATATCCAGGAAAGCTAGCAACCTGAGTTGATTGCTTCAGAGCTAAGAACAAAGCAAGTTATGATAGATATATCCAGAAAAATAAAAACCAAAAAGTCCTCACCCACAACACATAGAACTGGTATCTTTATCTGCTGCCTAGCAAGTATGACACCACATACTTCCAGAAAGACACCACCAAAGAACCAATGCCTTTGTTCAATGTTTGGAAGATGATCTGATTTCTCCCAGATGCTAACTTCCTTAACATGCCTCCTGAAATGCATCTGATTAACAGAACAGAGGTAACATGAGAACTTAGCTGCAAGGGAATCTTAGAAATTAGATTTTAATCTAATCAGAATGACCACTAATCTAGTCCATTTACCCTCTATTATAGAAGAAAGAAATCTCAAGTTCCTTTAGTATCTGAAAGATCTGTTCTTTGTCTTAAAGATTTTGACCCAAAATTTTGACCCAAATTTTAATCCTTATGTAAATGAGCCCCTAATGCACTGCCTATACTCTTCCTCTAACTTTTATTAATGGGCCAAACAGCTTTAAGATAATCCTCAGACAAGAAACCTCTTTGTTTTAATAACCAGTATTAACCATATCAGTCATCAGACTAAATATCTGAAAATACTATTCATTCAGAGGCAGCAGGGTTCATTTTTGAGTAAAGCAACTTTTACAGGTTGAATTGTACCCACAAAATAGATATGTTAGATACACTAAACTCCAGTACCTCACAATGTGACCCTATTCGGAAATAGGGCCTTTATAGCGATTATTAGGAGAAGGCAATGGCAACCCACTCAAGTATTCTTGCCCGGAAAATCCCATGGATGGAGGAACCTGGTAGGCTGTAGTCCATGGGGTCAAGAAGAGTCAGACACAACTGAACGACTTCACTTTCCCTTTCAACTTTCATTTATTGGAGAAGGAAATGGCAACCCATTCCAGTGTTGTGCCTGGAGAATCCCAGGGACAGGGGATCCTGGTGGGCTGCCATCTATGGGGTCGCACAGAGTTGAACACAACTGAAGCAACTTAGCAGATATTATCAAGTTAAAATGAGGTTATTGAGGTGAATCCTAATCCAATACAAATTGCCATCCTTATAAAAATGGGAGATTTGGACACAGAGACAGACATAGTTTGAAAATTACGTGAAGTAACAGAAGATGGCCATAAAATTATAAGGATGTTTCTACAAGCCAAAGAATGCCAGAGATTGTTAACAAATACTGGAAAGCTAGACAACACAAAGAAGAGTTGTCTATTAAACTTTTAGAGAGAACATAATACTGCTGACACCTTGATTTCAGATTTCTAGCCTCCTGAACGATAAGACAGTAAATTTCCCTTTAAGCCACCCAATTTTTGGCACTTCATTATGACTGGACTAGTATGTCCTTCCCTCAGGTTCCAAGGCTACTGAACCAACAAAGCCTATCATCATAAAAATACAAAGAATTTATCTCAGACTTATAAATAAAAGCAATGTCCTCCCATAGAATGTTATGGTAGGTCACCAATTACAGTATTTAGGAAGTGAAAGGAAGGTAAATAGAGAGTCCTTTTGAAGAATCTATAAGCTACATGAGAGCCGGAACCTAGTCTTGTTGCTGTTCAGTCTCTAAGTCATGTCTTACTCTTTGTGACCTCATGGGTTGCAACATGCCAGGCTCCCCTGTTTTGCATTATCTCCCAGAGTTTGACCAAATTCATCTTCATGAAGTTGGTGATGCTATCTAACCATTTCATCCTCTGCTGCTCTCTTCTCCTTTGCCTTCAGTCTTTTCAAGCATCAGAGGTGTTTCCAATGAGTTGGCTCTTCTCATCAGGTGGACACAGTATTGGAGCTTCACCTTCAATGACAACCCTTCCAATGAGTATTCATGGTTGATTTCCTTTAGGGTTGACTGGTTTGATCTCCTTGCAGTTTGAGGGACTCTCAAGTGTAATCTCTAGTACCACAATTCAAAAACATCAATTCTTGGGTGCTCAGCCTCCTTTATGGTCCAACTCTCACATCTACACATAACAAATGGAAAAACTATTGTTTTGACTATACAGACTCTTGTTGCCAAAGCGATGTCTCTGTTTTTAATACGGTGGGATCCTGGTCTACTATCAGTAAATCTTCAGGGGTTATAACATGTCGTGTATGGATGTGAGAGTTCGACTGTGAAGAAAGCTGAGCACTGAAGAACTGACGCTTTTGAACTGTGGTGTTTGAGAAGACTCTTGAGAGTCCCTTGGACTGCAAGGAGATCCAACCAGTCCATTCTAAAGGAGATCAGCCCTGGGTGTTCTTTGGAAGGAATGATGCTAAAGCTGAAACTCCAGTACTTTGGCCACCTCATGTAAAGAGTTGACTCATTGGAAAAGACTCTGATGCTGGGAAGGATTGGGAGCAGGAGGAAAAGGGGACGACAGAGAATGAGATGGCTGGATGGCATCACTGACTTGATGGACGTGAGTCTGAGTGAACTCCAGGAGATGGTGATGGACATGGAGGCTTGGCGTGCTGTGATTCATGGGGTTGCAAAGAGTCAGACATGACTGAGTGACTGAAATGACTGACTGACTGACTGACCGACCCACCCATGTGAGATGCTCAGTACTTTTGGTTAATTAAAAATTGGAAAAGAGAAGATGTTAAGTTGAGTTTTAATTATAAGAATAGTTGAAAGTTGGACATGCTTATTCATTAAACAAAGGACCTAGTTTAGAAGAAGGAATTAAGATGCAAACAACAAAATATAATTGACAAGCAAAAGGATTTGTGAAGACAAAAGTAGCTAAAAACAAAAACCAGGTAAAAGAGTTAGTTTTACAAATGTGTCAAGATGTTTCTTTGACAAACAAGGGAAAGAAGCATGAGCAGATGAGATACAGATAAACTCTAGAGATGAATATGTGGAAGTTGGGAGAGTTCATACAGGTTGGCTTCTAATTTCCTCTTAAAGTAGGGAGCTGGTGACCTGCCAAGAATACGTGGGCAGGGTTGGGGCAGAGGGTTTTAGAAATATGGGCAAGATTTGGAATAGCCACTAAGGGAAATGAGAAAAGTTGTTGATTAGGATTAAGTAAAAGGATTGCCGAACTGATTTGAGGGGCCAGCTGAGGTTGAAAATTAAATCTGTAATGGAGAAAATTAGCTCAGTTATGTGACTTTCCCTAACAGTATTTGGCAACCTGAGAGCAAAAGCAAAGAAAACGGATGTTAGGGTTGGAGACTGGTGAGACAGGTGAGGCAGATGGTCAAGGGAGTGATGGATGAGAAGGTGCTACCAAGAATGCATTTGAACTGACAGATTGTGGGGTCCAGTGTGAGTGAGGAATGGAGGGCTGCCAGGAGGGGCTTAATGGAGTTAGAGAATAGATAAAAAGTGACCAAGTATGAGGTTCCACGAGGTAAAATAGTAGGCTTATTGGGACAAAGAGACTGAAAGAGGTGAAAGAGTCATAGCTGTGGTCAGATGGAGAATTTTGGTGTTCCAGTTTCCGAGGTGTACCATTCATCATTATCAACAAACCTTGACTAAATGGGAAATGAGCACACAGTTCCCTTGTTCTAGGTTAGAGATTCTATTCCTATTGCTCATTTTCTTGAAGGAAAACAGAATTAGTGACAAAGATTTGGGTTAGGAAGCAGAACCATTTAGTAAATAAAGTATAAAAAATTAGTGGAAAAGTAAGGGGAAAATATTTCAAACTTTTTCCATGTGATTAGAAGCTGAGAACTTTGTACATATTTCCAAATTTCCAAATTTTTCTTTTTTGCTCTAATTTCATCCTTTCAAAATACCAGAGGATTTTTTTTTTGGAACTGTTAATTCATAATGCATTTCATTTCTACAGAATGTTGATATATTGTCTGAAAGAGAATTGTTTTTCTTCCCCCTAACACTACACAAAAACTACTTTCTGCCTGTGAATCTTTCTAAACTACACACAAATATATCTTTCAGACTGATTTCATGATTTCAGTTCCTAATGTATATTTCTTCATTTCTGTAGTCTGAAATATGTTGTATCTTACTTAATGTTCTTGAGTAAATTGTATCTCTGTAAAAGAACATATTTCTAAAATCTAATAGCAATCAGTGTAGTTAAATAAGATAAATATATAGTGTGTTAAGAAATCTTACCAAGAGAAAATTAAACTAAAACTGGATTTACTTATCCTAATAAGTAGCACTGTGCATAGCAAATATTTCAGAAAACCAAAAATATTCGTTGTATTTCTAACCAAACTTAAAGCTTTAGTACTTATTGCTTATAAGGGTAAAAGGTAAGAATTAAATCTAGTAGAAACTACATTTCAAAGTTTTCAAATGGTCCTCTAGTGATCAAATGCATTTGCAAAATAAATTCATTTACTCAGTGATGGCCAATGCCAGAGACTTAAAGTCAATCTACATAGCTCAGTCAAAGGTGTAACATTGGAGAAAGAAAGACAATTTTCTGCCCAGTTGAATTAGGCTGAATTTTAAAACTTTCTAAATATGTCTGCGCTGAAAATTTTAGGAAGTGTTTAGGAAAATTGGAGAAAGCTCAAAAAAGAACAGAAAAGATGCCCCCAAATGAGTAAAAGACATGTGGAACAACTGAAAAAATTAACTTACGTAGTCTTGAAAAAAGAAAACTGAGGTGAGCCATGTTCAGTCTATAAATAATGCCTCTTGGGTAACAATATGATGGATTAGGGAATTATTCATAGCCCCAGAAGACATGAGGACAAATTGCAATGATTGGAAGATAAAGAAGGCAAAATATAGGTTAGATATTAGGAACACAATAAGCTAGGTGGTGTATTCTTATTAGGCCAACATGAATACTCTTTTTTGTCCAATGACATAATAAATACCTGAAAGATTACAGTTTCCCAGAAAATTTGCTTTCTTTTTTAATTGGTAAATTTCTTCATATCACTGTTAAAGCTTTCAAACCACTTTAACCTGAAAAATTAACCAGTAGAACAATTCCTACTTGCAAATGAAACAATTAAAAAATCATCACTCAAATAAGTGAAAAAAACACAAAAGTAATTTTGATAGATATGTTTAAATCTTATATTAAGAGATATAAAATTTTAACTTATATTAAAAATGTCATCAATGTTGCAGATTCACTACCACATGGAAGCTAAAAGTACCTCCTTTGGGAGATGTTCAGAGAAAGCCATTGAACTTTGCCATGTACCACAGGAGCTAGATAAGGTATGAAAAAAGTAGTTTCACGAATGAGAAGTAATTTTTGGTACAAATCAGAGAAATGTCTAGCAAATGGAAAGGATGGTACTGAAGCTAAGGGAGTAGATTTGTAACCAGAAAAATCTGGACTTGAATCCTTACTCTAGCACTGACTGTTGTCCTTAGACTTAAGCTCTCCCTATCCTGATACCTTAGCTGTAAAATGTAAACCAGAGGGTTATTGTGACAACTAAATTCCATAAGATAATGTGTGCAAATACTCTACCTCGTAGCTGTTATTTTTCCAATGAATTGTCATCCTTGGAATGAGTGTTCTGGGAAATGCTTAGGAGGATAAGCAGTGGATTAGTCATGAGCAGTGAACACACATGGTAATATGATTAGCTACCTGAAAAAAACCCCTTTTCTCCTTTGATTCTTCCCATTTTCTCTTCCCTTAGCCATTCATTTGTATTCTGTAGGCAAATCTAATTGTTAAGTTGGAACCATCTGTTTGGCAGAAAATCTCTGTGAATGGCAAATCCATCAGAATCTCTATTAAATTTTTTTCTCCTAATTAAAGTAAAATCAAAGTAAGATTTTGCATAAGAGAATGTACTTTTGTTAATAACATTTAATTTTTATAATATATGACTTGATATTCTTTATAACAAATTTTAGAGTTATTAATGAATTAACTGCAGGTTTGAAGTAAATAAAGTTTTGTGATAAGCAGGAAAATAATGTAGGTCTATTTAGCGTATATGGGATATTTTATTCAGATAGAGATAACTACAAACATTGTTCCATAAAAATAGGATAATATTATGGGAAGCATCACTTATAGGAACTGTTTTTTGAAATGGGTGTCTTAGACCAGGATTTCTCATTTTCTTGATCTGTAATAATTCCTTAATTTCACCTTTGTTTGAATTACTTTCTGTTGTCACTATATCATCATTTTTACTTACCATAAGCAAGCCTCACAGCCCGGTAGACAAGAAACAAATTGCTCCAGCACTCCATTAAAATTCATTATTCCTACCAAAAAAGTTCAAAAAAGTAGAACTTAAGGTCTAAAAACTCTGTTTAGTAACCCACTTCAAAAATACGTTTAAATTTATTCTTTTATTAAATATTCATCTAAAATTTTCTCATTTCTTTGGGATTAACCTTAGATAATACTTTTAGAAATATGCCAGAAAGTTTAAAATAGCCAAGAAAAAGTTAAATCAAGAAAGTATTGGAAAAATTTTGATTGTATCTCTACGATTATATCATTGGAAAAATCTGCTTATACCAGATGCAAGAAGCACAAGAAGTTCTCCATAAAAATGGGTTTAATGTATGATGGATAATTCACAGACTGGAAAACCAAATAGCTAAGAAATCCTTAGAGATGTTCTAAATTAAAAAAGAAATACCTGCAGGATACAGGATGCTCAGGGCTGGTGCACTGGGATGACCCAGAGAGACGGTATGAGGAGGGACGTGGGAGGGGGATTCAGGATGGGGAACAAGTGTACACCCATGGTGGATTCATATTGATGTATGGCAAAACCAATACAATATTGCAAAGTAATTAGCCTAAAATTAAAATAAATAAATAAAAGAAATTAAAAAATAAAAAAGAAATGCCACTTATTGGTCAATAATTGAATAAATGATAAAAGGTGGTATTATCAGAAATGTGAAAACTCTAGTGTATGAGACTCTAGACTAAAGTAGGTAGTGAAGAGCTATCTGGTAGCTTTATGTTACATTAAGTGTGTGAAGTCCCTATGTCTACAAAATTTCACTTCTTGGAAAATATCGTAGAAATTTCCTCAGATACTATCACAAGAAGACATATGAGGACTTCACTGCAGCTTTGCCTGTGGTACTGAGCAATTGTATACAATCTAATTGTTCATTTCAGTGGGAATACTGTGTAAGGAAGACAAGTAAATGACTGGTAAAACATCCAGAAAAATGAATAAATCATAAACACAAAGAATAAGAAAAGGAGAGAAAGAAATAGGCAAAATCTATAGTACAACAAAATGTATTCAAATTAAAATGTATATATAGATATAAAACAATTCTATATACTTTACATCTACATACATTTACAATAATACAATTCAAAGAATTTATGATCAGTACATTAGAGCTGTGCTTGTGGGGAATGCAAGGAGGAGAAGGATAAGAAAGAGGAGTGGGGAAAGGAATAAATAGATATTCAATAAATGAGAGGACTTTGCATGACCAAATGACAGTTGTATTTTAGAAATGAAGGAAATTATTAACACTCAGCACCCGAGNAGTACATTAGAGCTGTGCTCGTGGGGAATGCAAGGAGGAGAAGGATAAGAAAGAGGAGTGGGGAAAGGAATAAATAGATATTCAATAAATGAGAGGACTTTGCATGACCAAATGACAGTTGTATTTTAGAAATGAAGGAAATTATTAACACTCAGCACCCGAGACTAAAAAAAAAAAGCAAAAAAAAAAAAAAAAAAAAAAAAGTGAGGTAAAGAGAGAAATCATAAATATTTTGAACTTTTTGTTTCTCTTAAGTAGCCGGGTTCAAAAGTTCACTATTGATTGTGCAAATATTTATTAACTAACATCTTTGTTTCAAGGTTGACTCCACCGTTTACATCACCCATATTTCTGCTTTCACGTGAAGTATCTTTTTCTCCTTCATTTTTTATAGCTTGATTGAGNTTTCTACCTGATAATTATCCTACATAAAGCTTTGTTACAATAGCCTTTAGATGTAGCAGAATATGCCAAAATTGACAATAAAATAAAACAATGTAAATTTTAGAAAATGAAAATTCCTGAAGCTAGTTTGAGACTTTAAAAACTATATTGGATGCTTTTTGGATATCTGCCCAAATTTCAATGACACCATCTTTCTGTTAACTTCCCACTGCCCCTCTTCTCCACCCCATTTGTCTCATTAACTGGAGTGAGATTCTGGCAGCCAAACCATACCCAGGTGGGTCAAAAGGAATCTATCTCCCATGAATCAGGAATTGGGATCCAGAGGCAAGGACAACATCTACTTATTCAGGAACTCAGGAGATGCAATCTGAGGAACTTTTCAAGGTTTATATTGTTATTGTTCGTGCAGAGAGGCAATGGAAAGACAGTCTCTGCCCAGCAAGGGAAGATGTGCAGAGGTGGAGAGAGAGAAAGTAGGAAAAAGATTCCTTGATTTTTTGCCCCAAGTGGTGCTGTGACTAATTTCTCCCAAATATTGCAGACTTCTTCCAATAAATTTCTGATTAAAAGTATTTCTTGAGTTAGCTTGAGTTGATTTCTATAATTCTCAACCTAAGACTTAAGCAAGTATGGCATAAACTTCCAGTACTCACTCACATCCTGTGTTATTTTCTCACATCTTGAACTTTTTCATCTCTCACCCTCAAGATTGAAATGTATAGCTCTGGAATCTTTCTTAGGTTCTGGGTCTTATATTTTCATCCATTTCTATCCAGTTTTTTAAAGCACAAAACCGTTTATTTGACAGAAGACAAATCAAAGTTCTTTTTTTTGAGGGGAAAAATTAAAAGCAAGAGGACTTAGTGGCTTATACAACAGAAAGTCCAAAGATAGATTTGGGTTTCAGTTCAGTTCAGTTCAGTCGCTCAGTCGTGTCCAACTCTTTGCAACCCTATGAATCGCAGCACGCCAGGCCTCCCTGTCCATCACCAACTCCCGGAGTTGACTCAGACTCACATCCATCGAGTCTGTGATGCCATCCAGCCATCTCAGCCTCTGTTGTCCCCTTCTCCTCCTGCCCCCAATCCCTCCCAGCATCAGAGTCTTTTCCACTGAGTCAACCCTTCACATGAGGTGGCCAAAGTACTGGAGTTTCAGCTTTAGCATCAATCTTTCCAAAGAACATCAAGGGCTGATCTCTTTTAAAATGGACTGGTTGGATCTCCTTGCAGTACAAGGGACTCTCAAGAGTCTTCTTCAACACCACAATTCAAAAGCATCAATTCTTCAGTGCTCAGCTTTCTTCACAGTTCAACTTTCACATCCATACATGACGACTGGAAAAACCATAGCCTTGACTAAATGGGCCTTTGTTGGCAAAGTAATGTCTCTGCTTTTGAATATGCTATCTAGGTTGATCATAACTTTTCTTCCAAGGAGTAAATGTCTTTTAATTTCATGGCTACAGTCATCATTTGCAGTGATTTTGGATCCCCAAAAGATAAAGTCTGGCACTGTTTTCCACTGTTTCCCTATCTATTTCCCATGAAGTGATGGGACCAGATGCCATGATCTTCGTTTTCTTAATGTTGAGCTTTAAGTCAACTTTTTCACTCTCCTCTTTCACCTTCATCATGTGGATCACAATAAACTGTGGAAAATTCTGAAAGAGATGGGAATACCAGACCACCTGACCTGCCTCTTGAGACACCTGTATGCAGATTAGGAAGCAACAGTTAGGACTGGACATGGAACAACAGACTGGTTCCAAATAGAAAAAGGAGTATGTCAAGGCTGTATATTGTCACCCTGTTTATTTAATTTATATGCAGAGTACATCATGAGAAACACTGGGCTGGAAGAAACACAAGCTGGAATTAAGATTTCCAGGAGAAATATCAATAACCTCAGATACGCAGATGACACCACTCTTATGGCAGAAAGTGAAGAGGAACTAAAAAAAAAAAAAAAAAGATTTGGGTTTAAGAACAGTTAAATCCAAGAGCTGAATCAGTGAGGTCAAACTTCTCTGTGAAGTCTGCTTTCTTGTGTATTGGTTTCTCTCTTTGCAGACTATAATGGCAAAGATAATCAGAACTGCTTCATTATATTGTACAAATATAATACTGAGCAAACATCAATGAAAAGCAATTGCTTCTTCACAATTATTCCAGTGATTCCAAATAGCCTGATTTGTGTCAAGTGGCTGTTCCTGAATGAGTTATATTAACTCAGATTGACTTGTCTGGACATCAAACCCACTTCTGAAACAAGGATATGGTTGAAGAAATCTCCATGCAAAACAGATCAACTCAAAAGGCTGAAGAAGTAGCTTCTTTAAGAAAAATCTATGTGTAATACCAAACATGGGGGACAAAAGATGCTGGGTAGATAAAAAATATGCTAATTAAATTTATCATTTTAATCTCTTACTTAATGTAGGATTACAATTTCACAATAAGGGAAACTTCACAGTTACCAAAGGAAGAAAACTATATTCTCATATTTGAAATGGACTGTATAAACATACCACATAAAATATTCAAAGACTTATCTAATGTATAGTTTATCAAGGAAAAGAAAGTGGAAGAAACATAAAGAGTAATAGTGGCCATTTTTGCTACTTACAAGAATTATGGGGGAAAAAAATCTTAAAATCTTTAAAACTATTGTTTTGGACTCCTCAATAGCTACTCTTTTACAATAATACTGAACATTTAACACTTCCGTGGGGGAAAATGAACTAGCACATTTTCTAAAAACAGAATACAATATGATTCAGCTATGATGTGGTCCTTCATTCTAAGTATGTACCAGAATCTACAAAATGTACACTTTGGGGCACCATCCTCACCGGTCTTATAGGGAATTTTTGTTACATTTACACTTCACAGTGCCAAAAACTTTACCCAAAACTTGAGAGCATGAAACAAGAACTGAATTTTTAAAAATTTGATGCTTAGCTTGATTTTCTATTGTCTTGTCTTTTTAACAATTCTGTAGGGGTAGAAGTTAATTTGTAGACTTTTTTTAAACATAAAATGCAAATTATGTTCAATAGAGAAGATAGTCCCTCAATTGCAAAGATTTATGTTACTGTTGGATTTGAATCATGTTTGTTTTTCTATCACTGCCTATAAATATCTAACCTTTCAAATACTCTTTAGTTTCTACAACTTACTGGTTCTCTCTAGTAAATTAAACTTTTGACATATGCTCATTTTATATTTGTATGAGAGTCATGATAATGTTATCTTTTTTTAGAATTATGGTTAAAAATAGTTCACTTTGCAATTTACCTATCACTATTTATTTTATAGGTGCTCACTGACAGATAATTTTACAAGTTTACAAGTTTATCAATAATTTTAAAATTTAATTTATTTTTGATCAATTGATCACCTATATTCTTTCTTCATAATTTTAAAAGCAAAAAAGTAATTTTGCTTTTTTTAAAAGCAAAAAAAAAAACAATTTTCTTTGTTCCCCTTTAATATAAGAGTATACTGGATACGACTTGGGTCAGTTAGGCCAGGCACTTAGAAATCCTCCTCATACAAGTGAAAACATAAGAATTAAGTATCTTATCTTCAAGGTGTTGCAATAACAAAGCAATTAAACTACTCATTCAAAATTTCTTCTGAAATATTTGAAGAAGTAGAAGCCTGTGTAAAGACATTTATGTACTGTTTACCTATGTTTATTTCCATATGGGTGAAAAAGTTGAATAAAAGAGCAAATAGAATATGCCACCTGCACGTCTAGATAAAAGAAGTTTTCATTTCAAAAAGAAGTACACTTATATTTGAGTGTGTATAAACAAAGTTTATTTTTAGAGTCACATTATATAGAGGTTTGCTATCTTCTCAAAATATCACAATATTATTGACCTACTTGCTCCACCTGAGGGGCTCTGTCCTTCTGCAAGTAGTTTATTTACCATAATGTCCATTGTTAAAAAAATGTGGTCATGCAAAAATTTTTGCTGGAAGATTTTGAGTTTTAATTTTAAAAAATTTCTCTCTCCTATTAACTCCTTATTCTTACATTTTTTATCTTATACTCCCTATAATTTTATTCTCTATTAGATTGTCTTCATTGGAATTCTTTGGATTTTTTGTTTGCATTATGTAGTATTTTTGGTTGAATTATATAACTGTGTATATTATATATAAATATATATAACACTCTTCATGTGGTAGTGACAATAACTGAAGCATATAAAGTTGAACCATTTCTAAATATATGTAACACTCTTCATATGGTAGTGACTTAATAACTGAAGCATATAAAGTTGAACCATTTCATATATAAATGTACAAAAACCTCAGATAAAAGTTTTGAGGACATAGGTGTCAACTGGTGAATTTAATGTCTTACTTATTTCGTCTAGTGCAGTTCTCTCAATGGGCCTCATAGCTCAGTTGGTAAAGAATCTGCCTGCAAAGCAGGAGATTCGATTCCTGAGTTGGGAAGATCTGCTGGAGAAGGGCTAGGCTACCCATTCCAGTATACTTGG
>SJYW01038145.1:1195918-1224047 GCA_006410735.1 Raphicerus campestris
GTGACTGAGCAACTTCACTTTCACTTTTTCACTTTCATGCATTGGAGAAGGAAATGGCAATCCACTCCAGTGTTCTTGCCTGGAGAATCCCAAGGATGGGGTCGCACAGAGTCGGACACGACTGAAGTGACTTAGCAGTAGCAGCTTTTATTATGTTGAGGTATGTTCCTTCTATTCCTGCTTTCTGGAGAGATTTTTTTTTTTTATCATAAATGGATGTTGAATTTTGTCCAAGGCTTTCTCTGCATCTATTTTCATAATCATATTGCTTTTATTTTTCAGTTTGTTAATGTAGTGAATTACATTGATTGATTTGCAGATAATGAAGAATGCTTGCATCCCTCGGATAATCCCCACTTGGTCATGGTGTATGATCTTTTTAATGTGTTTTTGGANTCCAAATACATTTCTTATCTATATTACTGATGCCAAAAAGGCTTTATATGAACAAAAAGGGAGTGCTACATCTCTAGTTGAACTCTAAAGCTTATTTTTTTATTTTATAACACGTATTTTGCTTAATTAGTTAGTCACATTTATTGTAGGTAGATTTAATGTCAAATAATAATATGACATTGAACATTAGATTTATGGGGCATTTTACATGTGAACTTTAAGAGGAGATCAAATAAGCCATAAAATAAAATACTACATATTTTATTACTTGTAATTACTTTAAAAATTAACCAAGAAGAATGCAAATTTCTCATTGGTATTAACTGCTGAGCTAACAAAAATAATAAAGTATTAGTTAGAGGACAATTTAAAGCTATCTAAATATAAAATTTAAGCTGGAAATAGACTGAAGTTTTCAAATACATGATGTATCTACACAACACATTCTGGCAAGTAATGAATTAATGCATAAGTCCACAGGCAGCAGTTACTTGACACCTAGTTTCCCACATTTATCATATGAAAAAACTGCTGATCAGATTTCAGTTTTTCACCCATACACACAAATGCAGGTATTGATTGTCATCCAAAGCAGCATCTTGGAAAAGATAGGTCACTGGTTTTCCCCAAGGAAAGACTTCATTAAAACATTTATTTTAGATTCTTACTTTTGGATTCTGTTTTGACATAGCTGTCCTATACAGTTTGAATCAAAAGCTATATTTTTATATTGTTAGACTGCCAGCTTTGGTTTGACATACTGATGTAGTTCAATCCTTTCAATGATTGAATAGATGAAGAAAGCATTCTGAAATTCAACAGTATTGATAAAAGCACCATAGAAGTGCAAATGGTTGACATATGATATACTGCTCTTGAAATTTCATCAGTATTATTCCTTCAACATATATCAGTAATAAGAATTTAAAATCAAATATATTAGTGAATAGTGGAACAAATTATATGAACCAATGGTAATTATCTTTTGAAGACTAAATGCCTGGGGAGTCTAAAAATGGAGCTTTCCCAAGGAACTTACAATATACATGTGAATTCAAGACACACAAAAAGCTAAATAGCAGTATGGTTGATTCATAAAAATTGAATATGAAGAAATGTGAAACATAGCATGCCTATACATCGTTAATCAGCAAAAGAAAGGACCAGAACTTTAGCATTAAGGGTTCAGATTTGTCTAGATGATGTGGCCTAAAAGTTTTAAATAGTGGAAAAATTGAGCCCAATCTGGAGGAAAGGATGGTTTGGTTGGGTAGAAAATAGTAGGGTGTCATCTCAGGAGATTAAAAAAATCTGACAGCAAATGATTGATGAGCACTTAGACATATGTGCTTGTATCCACACTTAGGAAAGCAGGATGAACTGTAGGGATGAGGCAAGACCTCCCTTTTCCCAGTGTGCTGCAAATAATGGACAAAACCCAGGTGTCAATAAGAATTTGATGAACATATTGCCTCTAACTCTAAGTAAATAGAAGATGCTCTATGTTTTAACTCCAGGTTGTGAAGGAAACATATGTTTCAAACATTTTGAATACTGAGGGAATATAGTCAGTTTCTTAGGCACTTTTTTGATATAATCTGTATGATTCTTAAACATATATCCAATAGTAAGAAACAGAAAAACACCTAAGATAAAATAGCAAGCTACTATCCAGAGTACAAGACTACCCTCGTGTTCTTTCTTCCTCTCTTCATTTCTGGTTGGTAGCTGAAGATAGGCAGTGAAGACAGTAACTACAAAAGAGACTGTGTCCAGTGAATGAGTAAGTCTGATTCATCAGATTCTGTCTCCATTCCCTAAAAGTGATGCATTCATTCTCTTGACCGAAGACAAGGATCTTAGTATGTGAACTGCATTTATAAAGATTTGAAAATGCCTACATACACATTTCTGCCATAAATTAAACTTTCCTTTAAATAATCTAGGATGTCACCTGATGGAAATAATTGGTGTATCTATGTTGATATTAGTATATAGGATTTGGGGGGGGGTATTTTTAGGCTTCCTTGGTGTTTCAGACAATAAAGAATCTGCTTGCAATGCCAGAAACCTAAGTTTGATCCCTGTGTTGGAAACATCTCCTGGAGAAGGGAAATGCTACCTACTCCAGTATTCTTGCCTGAAGAATTTTGAGGCCAAAGGGCATTAAATGGGAAACTTTAATCTCTCAGCCAAAATAAACTGATCCTCAAAGCATGGAATAATTGCATTCAAAGCCAAAGGGCATGAAGTTATAGATAGATAGATGGACCAAGAAAGAAAATGGAGTAATAGTGGGGATTAGAACTTGGACAGGACAGTTACTTATAGGTAAGGAATTTTGTCCATCAAGCCTGCTTGAATGGCTTGTGACTTGTGCTTAATTAGCCCAATAAGATGATAGGCTCTGAGAGAGGGCATCCAAGGGCAGACTAAAACCACAATCACAGAAAACTAACCAATCTAATCACGTGGACCACATCCTTGTCTAACTCAATGAAACTAAGCCATGCTGTGTAGGGCCACCCAAGATGGACGAGTCATGGCAGAGGGTTCTGACAAAGTGTGGTCCACTAGATAAGGGAATGGCAAACCACTTCAGTGATCTTGCCTTGAGAACCCCATGAATAGTATGAAAAGCAAAAAGATAGGACACTGAAGGATAAACTCCCCAGTTGGGTAGGTGCCCAATATGCTACTGGAGATCAGTAAATCACAGATCTCCACTGGAAATCAGTGGAGAAATAACTCTAGAAAGAATGAAGAGACAGAGCCAAAGCAAAAACAAAACAAAAACACCCAGTTGTGGATGTGACTGGTAATAGAAGCAAGGTCTGATTCTTTAAGAGCAATACTGCATAGGAACCTGGAATGTTAGGTTCATGAATCAAGGCAAATTAGCAGTGGACAAACAGGAGATGGCAAGAGTAAACATCAACATTTTAGGAATCAGTGAACTAAAATGGACTAGAATGGGGGAATTTAACTCACTTAACCTTTATATCTATTACTGCAGGCAAGAATCCCTTAGAAGAAATGGGGTAGCCATCAGAGTCAACAAAAGAGTCTCAAATGCAGTACTTGGATGCAATCTCAAAAATGACAGAATGATCTCTGTTCGTTCCCAAGGCAAACCATTCAATATCACAGTAATCCAAGTCTATGCTCCAACCAGTAATGCTGAAGAAGCTGAAGTTGAACGGTTCTATGAAGACCTACAAGACCTTTTAGAACTAACACCCCCCAAAACATGTCCTTTTCATTATAGGGAACTGGAATGCAAAAGTAGGAAGTCAAAAAATACCTGAACTAACAGGCAAATTTGGCCTTGGAATACAGAATGAAGCAGGGTAAAGGCGAATAAAGTTTTGCCAAGAGAACACACTGGTCACAGCAAACACTCTTCCAACAACACAAGAGAAGACTCTAAACATGGACATCACCAGATGGTCAACACTGAAATCAGATTGATTATATTCTTTGGAACCAAATATGGAGAAGCTCTATATATTCAGCAAACATAAGACCAGGAGCTGACTGTGGCTCAGATCATAAACTCCTTATTGCCAAATTCAGACTTGAATTGAAGAAGTAAGGAAAACCACTAGACCATTCAGGTATGACCTAAATCAAATCCCTTACAAATATACAGTGGAAGTGAGAAATATATTTAAGGGACTAGATCTGATAGACAGAGTGCCTGAATAACTATGGATGGAGGTTCATGACATTATACAGGAGATGAGGATCAAGATCATCCCCAAGAAGAAGAAATGCAAAAAATAAAAATCGCTGTCTGAGAATGCCTTACAAATAGCTGTGAAAAGAAGAGAAGCAAAAAGCAAAGGAAAAAAGGTAAGTTATACCCATTTGAATGCAGAGTTCCAAAGAATAGCAAGGAAAGATAAGAAAGCCTTCCTCAGTAATCAATGCAAAGACATAGAGGAAAACAATAGAATAGAAAGACTTGAGATCTCTTCAAGAAAATTAGAGATACCAAGGGAATATTTCATGCAAAGATGGGCTCAATAAAGAACAGAAACTATGGACCACACAGAAGCAGAAGATATTAAGAGATGGTAAGAATATATATAAAAATCTGTGCAAAAAAGATCTTCAGGACACAGATAATCTTGATGGTGTGATGACTCACCTAGAGCCAGACATCCTGGAATGTGAAGTCTAGTGGGCCTAGGGAAGCAAAGCTAGTGAAAGCAAAGCTAGTGGAAGTGATGGAATTCCAGTTGAGCTATGAAATAGCTCCTAAAAGATGATGCTGTGTAAGTGATGCACTCAGTGTACTAGTAAATGTGGAAAACTCAGCAGTGGCCTCTGGATTGGAAGCAGTCAGTTTTCATTCCAATCCCAACGGAAGGCAATGCCAAAGAATACTCAAACTACTGCACAATTGCACTCATCTTACACGCTAGCAAAGGAATGCTCAAATTTCTCCAAGCCAGGCTTCAATAAGACGTGTTCCATGAACTTCCAGATGTTCAAGCTGGTTTTAGAAAAGTCAGAGGAACCAGAGATCGAGTTGCCAACATCCGCTGGATCATCAAAAAAGCAAGAGAGTTCCAGAGAAGCATCTATTTCTGCTATATTGACTATGGCAAAGCCTTTGACTGTGTGGACCACAATAAACTGTGGAAGTTCTGAAAGAGATGAGAATACCAGACCACCTGACCTGCCTCTTGAGAAACCTATATGCATGTCAAGAAGCAGCAGTTAGAACTCGACATGGAACAACAGACTGGTTCCAAATATGAAAAGGAGTATGTCAAGGCTGTATCTTATCAGCCTGCTTATTTAACTTATATGCAGAGTACATAATGAGAAACGCTGGACTGGAAGAAGCACAAGCTGGAATCTAGACTGCTGGGAGAAATATCAATAACCTCAGATACGCAGATGACATCACCCTTATGGCAGAAAGTGAAGAGGAACTCAAAAGCCTCTTGATGAAAGTGAAAAATGGAGTGTGAAAAAGTCGGCTTAAAGGTCAACGTTCAGAAAATGAAGATCATGGCATTCGGTCCCATCACTTCATGGCAAAGAGATGGAGAAACAGTGGAAACAGTGACAGACTTTATCTTTTGGGGCTCTAAAATCACTGCAGATGGTGACTGCAGCCATGGAATTAAAAGACGCTTACTCCTTGGAAGAAAATTTATGACCAGCCTAGACAGTATATTGAAAAGCAGAGACATTACTTTACCAAAAAGGTCCATCTAGTCAAGACTATGGTTTTTCCAGTAGTCATGTATGGATGTGAGAATTGAACTATAAAGAAACCTGAGCAAGGAAGAATTGTTGCTTTTGAACTGTAGTATTGGAGAAGATGCTTGAGAGCCCCTTGGACTACAGGGAGAATCAACAAATCCATCCTAAAGAAAATCAGTCCTGAATGTTCATTGGGAGGACTGATGCTGAAGTTGAAACTCCAAAACTTTGGCCACCTGATGTGAAGAACTGACTTGTTAGAAAAGAGCCTGATGCTGGGAAAGATTGGAGGTGGGAGGAGAAGAGGCCAACAGAGGATGAGATGGTTCAGTGGCATCACTGACACAATGTACATGAGTTTGAGCAAGCCCTGGGAGTTGGTGATGGACAGGGAGGCCTGTCATGCTGCAGTCCCTGGGGTCTCAAAGAGTCAGAAACAACTGAGTGACTAAACTGAACTGAACCGTGGAATATTCATTCAACAATTACTTGTGGAATCCTACATTGAAATCAAAGAGAAAAGTGTAGCCAAAACATATGGAAATTCATCCATAAAAATGAAAAACAGATAAATTAGCCATTTAAATAGGTAAACATTTTTTAAATTGAGTATTTTGAATATTTTAGTTAGTCAGGTAGATATGGAAGGAAATACAGTCAGAGTTTTAGAAAATAGTAGTGAATCCTTCTAAAAACTGATCAACTTTCAGAGGAACAGTTATTTTGCCTATCCTGTTGTGAAAAGAAAAACTGATGATAATCTAGAAGTACCTGATCTTTAAAATCTCTGCAGTTGTGGCATAGTAATACTATTAAGTATATTTTTAATCATGGTACCACCCTAATTATGATAAAGCTATTTCATTTCTAGAATAATTAAATGATTTTAAAGAAAAGGGAGATTATAGCTTAACTATAGACATGATACATTGCCATTTAAAGCATAAGTCCTATGAAAAATAGGAAAAACAAATTTGTAGTTCAGATTTATATATATCACATGCATATACATGTTATATATGAGTAATAAGAAGAAATATGTATAATAAATAATAATATAGAATTAGAAATCAGAACTATCATTATGATACTTTATCTTTTTTATGATATTCATTACAACATTTAGGTTTTATAACTTGATAAATTTAATTATATAAGAATGATTGGTTTAAATTCATTGAATGTTTGAGGTTCATTATAGTGTCTGAGATCCATTTTTTCCCCTGCCTTTACACATAGAGTAATTTCTGAACATTGCAACAAGAGCTGTCCCTTTTCTTAGTTACTGAATTAAATAAAAGACAGTGGGTTTCCTGGACTGTGATGGAGAATGTGGTGAAATGGGAACTGGAACTCAGCTGAGGGTTTTTAAATCCAAAGAAGAGACAATGTTACCATTTAATCAAGCTTTGGATTTTAATCAGTTTGGGGATAGGGACACAAACTCCTTTATTTGCTGTTCCATGTCTTTAAACTGTCTCATGAGAGGAAAATCATCAAAGTGTATTCTGTAAATGTGGAATTAACAAGGCAAAACTAAAGACACTTAGGTTTGCATCATGAATTGTGCTGTTTGATTAAATTGTCTAGAGAAAGCTTTCTGATTACCTAGAAACTTAACCTTTTTCATTTCCCAATTGGAATTGTTGCTTTAGCTTTGTCAACAAATCTAATGCCAATCAAATTCAGGTTAAAAAAAATAAAAAGAATACGATGACAGAAAGTCCCATGTATGTAAACATTTGGATTCCATATTAATGAAAATTCAATCTAAAACAAATCCATTTGAGTATTTATGTCAACTTTGTCTATGCAGAAATCTAATATTCTATGTAAAAATAAAGTGATTATGGAAAATTATACCACTTTGGAGACCTAAGAACTTTTGAATTTTGAAAAAAAAGAAGAGTGTGAAACAGATTTTTCTCATGTCACTTTTTATAAAGCAGCAAAGCATTGATCTTCCTTTACTTTTATTGAAATAAGTGTTTAATAGCACTTCTCTGAAATTTGTACAAGTTCCACATTTACATAATTTGACTAGTTTTTCTTACATACAATTAACTTTTACGCTCCAGAAAGATTCAATTATTATGGCTGTAAATATCAAAAATTAACTGTCAATTGGTACTTAGAATCACATTCTAATTGACCAAAAAAAAAAGGCTTTTTACATTTTGCATTTGAATTAGTATGTAATAAACAGCAGAAAGCATTCACATCCTTACCTGTTCTGTGAGCCTATTAGGATAAACTAATTAGATAATGTTTATGTAACATATATTGTCTTCCCTGGTGGCTCAGAGGTTAAAGTGTCTTCCCACAGTGTGGGAGACCTGGGTTTGATCCTTGGGTTGGGAAGATCCCCTGGAGAAGGAAATGGCAATCCACTCCAGTATTCTTGCCTGGAGAATCCCATGGACGGAGGAGCCTGGTGGGCTACAGTCCATGGGGTCGCAAAGAGTCAGACAGGACTGAGTGACTTCACTCACTCACTCACTCACATGTAACATATATACACATACTAATTTTTGTACCTTAAAGAGTTTCATAATATTAAAATTCCAGTGTTAAATGTCATAAATTTTTTTCAAATGAATGATCGAAAGTAATATATTTATCATCTTATGTCTATTTTAAGACTGAGAGTAAAAGTCCCTTGACTCATTCTGTAAGTGAGATAACATGATTTATGATGTAAAGTAATGAAGCAATCTCTTTTGCAAAATTGGGTGAACATTTTTGAAATAGAACACAATTTAGTATGTTAAGATGTTTCCTGTTCCTGAGGTGTCTGCATGTGGAGTATTGACTCTAATTGTAAATGTTGTTTGTTTGAAAAATTTAGCAGTTTGCTCCAGGATTATCAGAGTGAGTTGATGAGGTTAACCAGATTCCTAAGAACAATTTATTTTAATTCAGGAAAATATTTTATTATATATAGTACCTTTTGGTTTTTAAATGTTTCGTGAAAAATAAATCAAATTCCTAGGAATCATAGCAAAAATTCTTGGATGTTTTCATTCATCCTTCAGTGGAATATGGGAAATTATTCCTGCTTCATCATCTGTCCATGGTGGCAGGTAAGACACAAATGGCTCTGAGAACAATGTTGGACAAACATGTTTGTTCTTGTTCTATAGCTTTTCTACTTCACAACCTATGTATCTTCTTCTTCTTGAAGTCACTCAGTCATGTCTGACTCTTTGTGACCCCGTGGACTGTAGCCCACCAGGCTCCTCCATCCATGGGATTCTCCAGGCAAGAACACTGGAGTGGATTGCCATTTCTTTCTCTAGGGGATCTTCCCGACCCGGGGATCGAACCCAGGTCTCCCGCATTGCAGGCAGAGGTTTTAACCTCTCAGCCACCAAGGAAGCCCCAACCTATGTATACACTCCTCTATTTGTATAACCAGTTTCATGAAGTTTACATTTAGAATGTTATATCATTTGAAGTAGAATACAATTTAGAGTGGCCATTCTCCATTACATAGAGTGAGACATAACTATCTAAGCTAAATCCAAATACAATATAAGATCAGTCACTAGAGAACTTTTATTTCATATATCTCCTCTGTGTTGGTATATTAGAAGTTCCATCTATATACAGTAGTAGTTTGTCACTTCATCCATGAGTTTTGTGGTGCATCTCAGTTTGAACTTGCAGCTGTGTCCTTTCTAATTAAACCCATAAAAGAAATAAGTATTTTTCCTAATTTTGATCTAAGAACACTTACTTATAACAAAGATTTCAATAATTTTTAGCAAAATGAGAAAAAGATTATTTTTCCTAAAGCTAAGTATATTTAAGGCTTCCCTGGTGGCTCAGACGGTAAAGAATCCGCCTGCAATGAGGGAGACCTGGGTTTAGTTCCTGGCTTGGAAAGATCCCCTGGAGGAAGGCATGACAACCCACTTGAGTGTTCTTGCCTGGAGAATCTCCATGGACAGAGGAGCCTGGTAAGCTACAATCTATGGGGTCTCAAAGAGTCGGACATAACTGAGTGACAAAGTACATTTAACTTATTTTTGGAATTATGTTGCTTCTACTTTATTGAATAGATGTTTATGATAAACATGCTGCTGCTGCTAAGCCATTTCAGTACTGTTCGACTCTGTGTGACCCCATAGCCAGCAGCCCACCAGGCTTCCTTGTACCTGGGATTCTCCAGGCAAAAACACTCAAGTGGGTTGTCATTGCCTTTCCAATGCATGAAAGTGAAAAGTGAAAGGCAAGTCGCTCAGTTGTGTCCGACTCTTAGTGACCCCATGGACTGCAGCCTACCAGACTCCTCTGTCCATGGGATTTTCCAGGCAAGAATACTGGAGTGGGTTGCCATTGCCTTCTCTGATGATAAACATAAATGATAGCAAATATCATTTTTATTAGTAACTTGGAAGAATGAAATGCTTACAATTCTGTATGAGTGGCATCACTTCCTTTTTTCTCATAAGTGCACTATAGGACTGATGAAAAGTTCTGATTCTCTAAAGGCTGTTAACTGGAAATAGGGCTGTCCTAAGGGTTTGGCTGCTACTGCTAAGTCGCTTCAGTTGTGTCTGACTCTGTGTGACCCCATAGATGGCAGCCCACCAGGCTCCCCCATCCCTGGGATTCTCCAGGCAAGAACACTGGAGTGGATTTCCATTTCCTTCTCCAATGCATGAAAGTGAAAAGTGAAAGTGAAGTTGCTCAGTCATGTCCGACTCTTAGCCACCCCATGGACTGCATCCTACCAGGCTCCTCCATCCATGGGATTTTCCAGGCAAGAGTACTGGAGTGGGGTGCCATGATGTGTGTAAATGACTTACAGGGCAGACCTACACTGTTAGATATAATGGAATCATTCCTTGGAAGCAAGTTTAGGAAATTTGGACACAGAGTGTCCAAATCCTAGCCTTAGGTAAGCAAGATTTTTAAAACTTTGTAAGATGCTGGGAGGGATTGGGGGCAGGAGGAGAAGGGGACGACTGAGGATGAGATGGCTGGATGGAATCACATACTCAATGGAACTGAGTCTGAGTGAACTCCGAGAGACGGTAATGAACAGGGAGGCCTGGCGTGCTGCAATTCATGGGGCTGCAAAGTGTCGGACATGACGAAGTGACTAAACTGAACTGAACTGAAGATGTTTTTAAAACTGGGAGGAAAGAAAATATAGCAAGAGCCTCAGTTTGAACCTAAGAGAGAAATATGCAAAAGTGAATTTGCCTAGTGGCATTCTACTCCAAAAGGCTTCCCAGGTGGTGCAGTGCTAAAGAATCTGCCCACCATGCAGGAGATGGAAGAGACATGTGTCCAATCCTTGGGTCAGTAAGATCCCCTAGAGTAGGAAATCGCATCCCACTCCCGTATTCTTGCTTGCATGATTCCATGGACTCCGGAGCCTGGTGGGTTACAGTCTGTGGGGTTACAAAGAATTGGACACAATTGTGTGTATTCATACACTGATGCTCCAAGGTTTCCAAATGCATATTTGCTTGGGGCTAAGAAACCTGTTGAGAAAAGAATTCATACTCTGTCTACTGCTTATGACAAGATTGGTTGGAACACTTGACACAATTTAAGTGATTTCTTAAAGAACATATTCCAAACGCTTAGTAATTTTGTGTAAGCATTATTACTACTTTTATATTGTGTCTTTAACACTGAGAAAATAAAGCCAAAATTTCCAAGTATTCCGATTTATTAATTTAATGAAATTGTTTTTGTTACTTGCATGTATGCATAACTAAGTCGCTTCAGTCATGTCTGATTCTTTGTGACCCTATTGACTGTGGCCCACAAGACTCCTCTGTCCATAGGATTCTCCAGGCAGGTTTTAATTTTCTTCCATGTTATACTGGAAAATGGTACACAAGGCTTATGTATGTTTAATCTATCTTTTAATTATATGTACATGTGTGTGTTTGTGTGTTTAGTCACTAAATCCTATTCAATTCTTTTGTGATCCCATGGACTGTAGCCCACCAGGCTTCACTGTCTATGGGATTTCCCAGGCAAGAATATTGGAGTGGGTTACCATTTCCTTCTCCAGGGGATCTTCCTGACCCAAGGACTGAACACACAGCTCCTGCCACATCCCCTGCATTGTAGGTAGATTTTTTTTTGTATTTTATTTTATTTTTATTAGTTTTTAAATATTTTATTCTATGTAACAATACTGTATTGGTTTTGCCATACATTGACATGAATCAGCCACAGGTGTGTACATGATCTCCCAATGCCGAAGCCTCCTCCCACCTCCCACCCCATATCATCTCTCTGGATCATCCCGTGCACCAGCCCCAATCATCCTGTATCCTGTATTGAACATAGACTGGCGCTTCATTTCTTATATGATAGTATACATGTTTCAGTGCCATTCTCCCAAATCATCCCACCCTCTCCCTCTCCCTNGGATCATCCCGTGCACCAGCCCCAATCATCCTGTATCCTGTGTTGAACATAGACTGGCGCTTCATTTCTTATATGATAGTTTACATGTTTCAATGTGTAGGCGGATTCTTTACCACTGAGCTACTAGAGAGGCCCATGTGAAAATTGCATAGACATATTCCTTATATGGTAATTGACTCTCATGTGGGCTTCAATCCCCTCCTTGCCATGTACACATTGTATGATCAAGGGCAAGTCATGGAGCCTCCTAAACCTTTATGTCCTTCTTCTTGTGTGAGATCCAGTTTTAATACTACATACCACTTAGTTTTATATTGGGGATTATATGATAACATCCACATTGGTTCCTACATCAATGTGTGGCACATCAAAGAGAGACAATTCAACTTAACTATTTTTATTAATAGTTATAGCATTTTGTATTGTGGAAAGATCTGAGTTTATCTTGAGTTTTGTACTTGGGTAAGTAACCACTCTATACAGTCAACAACAAAAAAAGACCAGGAGCTGACTGTGGTTCAGATCATGAACTCTTTATTGCCAAATTCAGACTCAAATTGAAGAAAGTAGGGAAAACCGCTAGACCATTCAGGTATGACCTAAATCAAATCCNAGATATTTAGCTTAGACTCAAGTTTGGGTGACAATTTTTTTGAAATAAGATTATTCTTTTTTTTTTCCCTGAAGTGCACAATCCTTTAGCTGCAGCAGGAGGACACCAAGGAGGCATCTATCTTCTCTTCTCTCTCCCTTGCTCTCATTTCTGGAAACACAGCAGATAATATCACAATTATAGAACGAAGGAAAGTGAGTCCTCTGACACCAGTATCCTTCCCACTGTTTGGCCATGTTCAGCTGTTTCCAAAGCAGAGTAGGCTCCCTTTAAAAAGATCAAGTGCTGGATATTGGAGCAACTTTCAGCTTCCATGTAACCAGGTGCAGTAAATCACACACAAAACAGCTGTCTTATTTTTTTTTCTCTTTCATTCTTAGCAAAATACTTATATTTTTCCTTCTGTCTCATCTTACCACTGAAGCATAGTTTCTTAGTCATTCTTTCTTCTGCACCACCATCCATAATCAATAATGATTAAATATCAGTATATAGTTGACAGTGTGCTTGGTGGTAGATTACATAGTGAAGGAGCAAGGAAGAGTTACTTGATTCAAAGAGCACATATCTTAAGTTTAAAGTAGAAAGTAAAAAGGAATTAATTACAAAGTAATTTGTGGCTCTGTCTTTATATAGTCTCTATTATTGATTAAGAGACCAGTGCAAATTATTATTAATGTTATGTGAAAGTTTCCTTTCACTGTACTGAGACTCTTTTCATACATTAATCTTATTTACCTGCATATGTGCAAGGGGAATATATGTTCATCTCATTGCAGCTACCCACCATGGTAGATACGATATAGGGCAAAGGCATATATTCATGTTTGCTATTAAAGTTGTGTTTCAATTGTTTTATATTACAAAATAAGGCTTCATATTTATGCCTTTCAGTGGCTAAGGAAAAGTAATTTTTAATTTAGTTCTTTGAAATTACAGTTTTTCTTAGATTAATTCATGGTTAGAAAATCTGACTAATCTTTCTTTGAGAGTGCATTTGCTGGTTCCATCAGTCTTGGTTGGAGCAGAACGCACAACGTAAGGCTCAAGATCTTTAGAAAACTATTCTCACATCCTAAACCATATGTCTCAAGCACAAACACATATACAATCTATTAATTCTTCACTTGCAGTGTGATAGCTTCTTGTTACCAAGTAGTTGCTGTGTAGCTACTGGGTAGTAAGAAAAGATTACGTGTTCTTGTTCTGTAGAGAAAGTATGCAAATAACTATAACTCTATAGTTTAGCTGTGGTAACAGTGATTCAAGGAACTATCCCTTTCATCTTGTTTCTCTCTTATCCCTGTGGAAAAAAGTAAACTAAAATTATCTGATTGCTTTGGTTATCTTCGATTTGAATTTTATGAAAAGGACATTTTATATATGAAATTTTATGTGATTTTTGTTTAAGCACAAAATCTTGTCTTCCAATGTTGTAAATTTTTCACTATACTTTCAGCAAGGAGTCTGTCATAGATGAGTCTCTGAGGTATGGAATTCATGAAAACTAATCTTGACTTTAGAGGGGTTTTAATTTCCTTCAGTTACAGTAAAATGGATCATCTTATCATTGTGAACTTTTTTCTGTGTTTCCATATAAATATATATGCTTAATAATTTATTAAACTAATCATTAATCTAGAGCAAAAACCTGCTAAAGTGAGGGAAAAAATAAGATAAAATCTCAATTAGATCTGAAAAGCAAAGTCTATTATTTAATTAATTGCATTTTAAAGTATTTAATACAACCTAATTTTTTAACCTCACCGATATATGAATATGCTTTCAGTGATTTAATTATACAGTTAAAACATTTTAAATGTTTTTATTTAAAGTTAAAAATATTGGCTCAGGTATGATAAACCTGAAATCAGCATAATCCTTCAAAATACTTTCAAAGCAGAATGTAATTGATCTGTTCAAACTTATTTTTATATCTTTAATACTTTTAGGCAAATTAACTTTTATCAGTCTTTAGAGAAAGTTAAAGTTTAAACACTGGTGAAATGTTTTATTTAAGTAAAATAGTGCATGCCCATTGGCTGAGTGGGGATATTATGGTGATGGGGTTTTATGGTAATGGACTATCAGTTCAGTTCAGTTCAGTGACAGTTGTGTCGGATTCTTTGCAACTCCTTGGACTGCAGCACATCAGACTTCCCTGTCCACCACCAACTCCTGGAGCCTATTCAAACTCATTCAACTCTGATTGGAATTAAAATTGACATTTTCCAGTCCCGTGGCCACTGCTGAGTTTTCCACATTTGCTGCCATGTTGAGTGCATCACTTTCACAGCATCATATTTTAGGATTTGAAATAGCTCAATGGGAATTCCATCACCTCACTAGCTTTGTTCATAGTGATGCTTCCTAAGGCCCACTTGACTTTGCATTCCAGGAAAGAATGGACTATACAGAAAAATATACATAATAAAGTTAAAGTCTCTCCATTTTCAATCACTCATTGTCCTTGATTAAACATTGTTAGCAGTTTGCTTATATATAATTTTAGATATACATCTTTCAAAATTAAACATTCATATATACATTAAACCAATGATAACATGCTATAATTTTTTATTCTGTTGCGGGTATATTTTCTTTACTTGCTATTCTGTTCATGTCCCTCATCATATGTCCCAAGATTGAATACCAACCAATATGCTTAATAGATGTTTGATTTAGATAAGTTTCTTTGTCTCTCTATAAATGTTGATTTCCTTGTTTGTACATAGGGTAACAATTCAGAGAAAGAAGAAATCATTCTGGGAAGAGTTAGTGAGGAGAACTTTCACTTTATATGTGGGGTGAGTATTCATCTTCATTTTTGCCTCTTGTCCCAGAGTAATTATCAATAGTGCCCTTTTTCACTCTCAGAAATGTTCTGGCTTAAACATTAAATTATATGGCCATACTTGCGGGGCTGTTGAGAAGATTAAATGAAATAGTGTCTTGTGTGTTGTAGGAGTTCTATATATTCAACTTATGAGTATATTAGATAGTGAGTCATGTATATATTTGTCAGCACATACAGAAATTAGTGTTTTCACCATCATTTACATTTTTACAATTAAACAATATAAGTTTTGTATTAAATAAATATGTACACATGCACAAATTCAGAATTATTACAGGTTCACTTAGATTTTAAATCTGGATCACATATCTCAGGATCAAAACCAATACTATGGTATAATTAAAATACACTTCATAGTATTGATTGGACAAGTTTTATCATCTAGTTGAAATATGGCAAAATTTGAACAGAAGCCATTCTTGAAGCTGACATGAAGTGATTGCACTTTTCATATTGTACATATATATAGTGTAAAAACAGGAGGATTTTCATTGGCTTATATAGTCAAAGTNTAAATGTTGATCTCCTTGTTTGTACATAGGGTAACAATTCAGAGAAAGAAGAAATCATTCTGGGAAGAGTTAGTGAGGAGAACTTTCACTTTATATGTGGGGTGAGTATTCATCTTCATTTTTGCCTCTTGTCCCAGAGTAATTATCAATAGTGCCCTTTTTCACTCTCAGAAATGTTCTGGCTTAAACATTAAATTATATGGCCATACTTGCTGGGCTGTTGAGAAGATTAAATGAAATAGTGTCTTGTGTGTTGTAGGAGTTCTATATATTCAACTTATGAGTATATTAGATAGTGAGTCATGTATATATTTGTCAGCACATACAGAAATTAGTGTTTTCACCATCATTTACATTTTTACAATTAAACAATATAAGTTTTGTATTAAATAAATATGTACACATGCACAAATTCAGAATTATTACAGGTTCACTTAGATTTTAAATCTGGATCACATATCTCAGGATCAAAACCAATACTATGGTATAATTAAAATACACTTCATAGTATTGATTGGACAAGTTTTATCATCTAGTTGAAATATGGCAAAATTTGAACAGAAGCCATTCTTGAAGCTGACATGAAGTGATTGCACTTTTCATATTGTACATATATATAGTGTAAAAACAGGAGGATTTTCATTGGCTTATATAGTCAAAGTATGTGCATTGTAAGTTTTAGAGAATGGAGAGATTGTTCTGAACTCTGACTTTTTCACTGATAACTTTCTAATAAAGTGGGAAAAGATTGCAGCAAGGACAAAAAAGAAAGTCAAAATAACAAAAATAAATTGATTTTGTTTAGGTTGGTAGAATGAACTCATAAAAGTGAAGAAAACAAAAAAAACAATTTTGGTCTATTGGGCATAGCAGAAATGAGCAATATTTTATGGCAATTAAGCACTTAAACATTAACTANAAAGAAAGTCAAAATAACAAAAATAAATTGATTTTGTTTAGGTTGGTAGAATGAACTCATAAAAATGAAGAAAACAAAAAAAAACAATTTTGGTCTATTGGGCATAGCAGAAATAAGCAATATTTTATGGCAATTAAGCACTTAAACATTAACTAGTAATTTAGCTAAAAATTTGATTAAATTTTTAGTGTAAGGTGAAGAGTAGGAGAAGTCTGAGGTAGAGATATAAGAGATTTATATTCTCAACTGTAAAATACAAAGTCAATAGATACTATTTAAGGTAAATAAGTAAAAACAGCTTCAGTCGTGTCCGACTCTGTGCGACCCCATAGACGGCAGCCCACCAGGTTCACCGTCCCTGGGATTCTCCAGGCAAGAACACTGGAGTGGGTTGCCATTTCCTTCTCTAGTGCAGGAAAGTGAAAACTGAAAGTGAAGTCGCTCACTTGTGTCCGACTCTTCGCGACCCCGTGGACTGCAGCCTACCAGGCTGCTCCGCCCATGGGATTTTCCAGGCAAGAGTACTGGAGTGGGGTGCCACTGCTTTCTCTGAAGTAAAAACACAGCAGTGTAATACTATGTTTGTTAAATATCAGAAGAAAATATTTCAAAAATTGAAAGTAATAATCTATTTTCAAGGTAGAAAAATTATGTATTTTAAGCATATTGCTTCTCTAGATTATTAATATTCATATACTATTTTAAAGTAAAATTGACGTATGATATAAAAAGGAAAGCCAAACTAAATTTTTGAAAAATACTTAGTTTTTCTATTGTACACTTTTGAAAAAAGTGAGGTTTAAATTGAAACTGGGGGAAACATTGGGCCCAGATTCTTCATACAATCTTGAATAAAAGGTTTGAGACTTTACTTACAGATAAAAATTAATGATAAAAAGAATATTTGTTATTTGAAACATCTTTTTAAAAAAGAAATTCTTCAAAATCACAAAATAATTTAAGGTCATGGATTTCAATTCATAGTATAGACCATTTCTTCAAATGGAAACAAATTAGTATTCATGTGTCTATAACAATAACTCTACACATTAAGTCGATACATACAGGTTTGACTATCTAGAGCTTTGGGATGTATTCTATGAAACAGTTCCTTGTTTTGTACATGTTATAATCTTCTGAGTTAAAGTTTTGTAAGAACAAAGTATTTTTAGGTCCCAGTAGTAAGCAAAATGAAACACATCTAGTACATGACAATTTTTCTTGATATAACAGGTCTGAATCAGGCAAGCTGCAACTATATCAGCCCAAAGAGAGATTTATCTTTAGGTAGAGGAGCTGATGAGGTGAGATTTATCTTTAGGTAGAGGAGCTGCCTCAAATCAGTCTTTATATCAGATCCTTTCTATCAGAATAATGGAACATTAAAGTAATATACTGCATGTTATTGTATTCAACTTTTAACCTTTGCATTATTATCTGGGATTAAATTGTAATTATCATTATCCTCCTACTTATCCTTACTTATCCTCAACCCTCTCTTCTAATGACTCCTTAAGCTCTCTTATCCTGCCAAACAATTTTCAAGTTTGTTGTTTAGTCAGCTTCTTTGTAACTTTGAATGCCCACTTCTTATAAATATCATTAACATGCAGTTTCTGCCCTGATAGAAATGAGGTCTGTCAAAAAATAAGTATGAAGGGTGTTAAGGGAAAGGAAAGTCTAATGTTTTACTATTGATATTCCACTCAGAGAATTTGAGGGAATATGTAATCGCCCAAAGATTTTTGTTACTGTAATTTTATTTACAATTTATATTCCATATTCAGAATGCTACACCCATAATACTAATATTTGAATCACTATCCAATTTTTCAAATGTAAATGTACTTCAAAAGTCAGAAATAATTTTATTGTTTAAAAGAATAGAGATTTAACTTTAAAGATGGGTATTTAATGTAGTTTTTTGGATAGACTCTGTTATTTATTCTCGGTTTTGCTGTTCTAGTTTAGATGGTCAGGAAATCATTTATACCAGATAAAACTGTTGAGGTAATTCAGTTAATAAGAAGCAAGAAAAGCAAATGTTTTTATATAATTTTTTATTACCTTTTGAAGATATCAAAGCACTTTTGTTAAATCATCACCATATTGTTGGAACTAGATGAAAAACTTTTTTTTTTTTTTCCTGCTCAAAAATCAATGCAGATGGTGACTGCAGCCATGAAATTAAAAGATGCTTACTCCTTGGAAGAAAAGCTATGACCAACATAGACAGCATATTAAAAAGCAGAGACATTACTTTGCCAACAAAGGTTCATCTAGTCAAAGCTATGATTTTCCAGTAGTCATGTATGGATGTGAGAGTTGGACTATAAAGAAGGCTGAGTGCCAAAGTATTGATGCTTTTGAAGTGTGGTGGTTGCGAAGACTCTTGAGAGTCCCTTGGACTGCAAGGAGATCTAACTTAGGGGAGTTTCTTAGGGAAGTGTTGATTCTAGAAATATCATACACACACACACACACACACACACACAATGTTAAGACTGGAGCATTTTGTAATTCCAGAAAGTAGTTTTGGTGAGGGTAAGGGGGTTTATTGGAAAGGCACAGAAGTCAACCTGAAAATAGCCTCAATATCCAAAACTGAAACAATTTGAGCAGCAAAAATACAAAGGTAATATTGAATTGTAACATAAAGAAAACTAGATATTCATATGTCCAAACCAATGTAAGCAAATGATCAAATAGTGGAGAAGGGACAGTTTTTCTTTGTGAAAGATTTCCAATTAATGAATTTAGAAGGAACAAGGGAAATAGGAAAACATTAGAACATCACAGTGATAATTTCTATGAACAAAAAGCACTGACCATTCTGGAAACTAGGGAGAAATAGGACATTTCAGAAAGAGTATATTTATGTAGTCTCAAAATATATTTCCCAGTGAATGCTATTTACAAAAAATTAAACTGTAACTTTACCATGATGATGTCTGACAGAAATGATCTTAACCAAGTAATTAAGGTTAATATTACTTCTCTTGTGGCTCAGCTGGTAAACAATCCACCAGCAATGCGAGAGATCTGAATTTGAGGCCTGGACTGGGAAGATCCCCTGGAGAAGGGAAAGGCTACCCATTCTGGCCTGGAGAATTCTATGGACTGTATAGTCCTTGGGGTCACAAAGAGTTAGACACGACTAAGTGACTTTCACTTTCACTTCACTTTCATTACTACTAATAAAATATCTCGTGTACATATTAACTTCAATTCACTGAGGGTGTGGTGTTCTTTTCCCAAATTCATAACTTCAATCTAATCATGAGAAAACATCAGAAAACCTAAATTGAGGAGCATTCTATATAAATATACCTGATCTGAATTTGAAAGTTCTAAGGTAATAAAAATCAAGGAAAGACTTAGGAGTTGTCACATATTTGNCTGTGTTATTATAAATTTCATGCAAGAAAAATTTATATGTAATAGATACAGTAGTTACTGGTACAATGACATATTCACATGTATGTATGTATGTATATGTATGTGTTTATTGTACATAATATATGATATACAGTTAGTAAAATATTTAGATGTTTTCAAACTTTTTGTTATGAAATCCCTGAAGAAACCCATGTATTTTCTATATGTACCTGGTTTATTTAGTTTCTATTTGGAATTCATAAATCAAAGCATGTTGCAAGTTAGTTTCTCAAAAAGCTGACTTTGAGGCACATTGCTGTCCGGTAAATTTGTCTGAAGGGGCAGGGCATGGAGTTAGATTAAAAGGAAAAATTGGGTTGTGGCACATTTTCAAAATGATCTCAGGCAACTTCTTGTCAATTGTGAAATTGAGGTGGCCCTTCAGAGTTGTCCTGAACTGGGGAGAGTTGTCATGCCTTTGTGGCAAAGCACTGACTAAATTATTGGATATGAGGTGCCCAAGATGAGGGTGAGACCTTAGAGAAGAAAGATTCTTCAATACACTTTATCCCAAAGAGGGCTGTCTGCTGGCAACATTTTAGAAAGAGCTGAAGTGTAGGTTCTTTCCTGAGGGCACGGCACCCCAGCATTCATTCAATAGAAATATTGTTCAAGATTCTTCATACGTTCTAGTAAGTAGCTCTCCAAAACAGTTGTTCAAATGCAGTTAGCACTGCTGTGTTAGTTAACAGATAAAAGTTGCTTTAAAATAGTTCACTTAACAAAATTTTAGTGTATTTAGTTTGTTTATGGAGTCTTACATAACATAAACATTAAAAAATATTGATTAATCCTTTTATATATTTACTTTCCCTTGGGTTTTATGAAATGTTTAAATATGCTTACATGTTTAAATATAAGAATATCTTAAAATTAAATATTCTACTGTATCTTTAGTACTTTATAGTTTATTTCCATGTATAACCTCACAAATGTGTGTAATATAATACAGAAAACATACTGTTCCTTTGTCTTCAAATAGGTAGTAATTTCATGAATAATCAATCAAAGCTTTCCTCATTGATTTGAAATTCTACCTTTATTGCACAGTAAATTCACATATTCACATATTCTCTGTGCTTTCTATTGATCTATTTGCCTATGCCTCCGTCAGTACCATACTTTTTTATTAATAAAGATTTATAGTGCATGTCCCTCTCCATTATTATTCTTTTTCTTCTCATTATTTTCTTGGCTATTTCACACATTTTTCTGGAATTATATTTAGGATCAGTATGTCAAGTTGTGAAATAACCACACTATAAAAAAGCAAACAAATCAAAAAGAGATTTTGGCTGGATTTTTATTGAATTCATATATTAATTTGGAAAGAATTGGCATCTTTACAGTACTGAGTCTTTTCCTCCAAAGACATGATGTCCATTTCATTTAATCAGTTATTTTTGTATATTGTTATGGAATTTTCCAGCTGATTTGGTATTCACCTCACACAAAATGAGAGATACAATGAAATATCTGTATAAACTGATTCTGGGAAGGATTTGTGTCAGGATGACCTAGAACGCTTACAGTCTGTTTCTAACTATCCAAATTATAACATCTATACCTTGAATGTTTGTATAAACTCCTAAGATACAATGCTTATTTTGTTGCATCTTTTTGTTTTTGCTTGTATTTTGTATAATAGTTCTTGAATACAGCAATATTTTGAAATCTTAAGTAGTGAGCATTCACTGTTTTAAATAAACTCAGAACAAATAATAGTCTATCTGAGTCCAAGGTTTATTTTATGTTACAATGTTCTTAGATTGTTCTTATTTATAGAGGTAATTTTTAAAAATTTTACCTTCCTACTACATCCCTTGCTTTTTCATATTAGTCTAGATATCTTTTTCAATGTAAAGTTTAATAATCATTTATATTTTCTTCTAATGATTTATATTTTGATTCTTATGTCAAATTATTTAATATATTTTATTATTGCAGAGTCAACATATTGTACAAATTTTAGAAAGTATAAAAAAGCCCTTGTTTCAAACTAAATTTTGCTAATAATAGCAAAATTGAGAAATTATCCTTTATATAATTGAATAATTTATCTCTATTATTTTATGTACATATTAGTAAGTTGGTATTTTTATACTTTTAATATGTTTTTCCCCCTAAAAGTATATTTCAAAAATATTTATGACATTATTCTTTAGCTTGGTATTTTTAGTTGATGTGTAGTATTTTACCATATATTGTCATAATTTATTGACATTGTCCACTAGATGTGGCTGTTAGGTTGTTTTCAGTTTTTGTTCTTATAAAAATGCTGAATATAATCAAATGCTTATTCCTGTATTATCAATTCCCAACACTGAAATTAGCAAAAAAAGAATACGTTTGTTTTGTGCTTTGGATGTATGTTGCCAAACTGTCCTCTGGAAATACAGTGGCAGTTTACAGTTGGATATGTTTGAACTCATTAAGTTCTACACTTAATGGGAATTTGTTTAGCAATGGGATATAGCAGTGAATGAAACAGACATACATCCAGGACTCATGAAGCTTACATTTTAGCAAAGAGAAGACAAAATACTCGTGATAAATAAGATTTATTTATATATAAATTATATAACTGCTATAGACTGAAAAGTGGGTGATGGTGGTTTAGTAGCTAAGTGGTATCAGACTCTTTTGTGACCATGGACTGTAGCCTGCCAGGCTCCTCCGTCTATAGGATTTCCCAGGCAAGAATACTGGAGTGGATGGCCATTTCCTTCTCCAGGCGATCTTCCCAACCCAGGAATTAAGCCCATATCTACTGCATTGGCAAGTGGATTTTTTTAAACCACTTAGTCACCAAGGAATTCATTCTCTCCCTATGAAGGCACTAATTCCGTCATGTGAATCCTAATGACTTCATCTGAACTTAAATTACCTTAACTTAAGGACCCATATCCAAATATTATCACACTGGGGCTTGGGAAGAGAATAAAAAGCAGAATTTGCAGCTTGTTATATTTGATAGGGGACGGCAGAGGATGAGATGTTTAGTTCAGTTCATTTGCTCAGTCATGTCCTACTCTTTGCAACTCCATGTACTGCAGCATGCCAAGCTTTCCTGTCCATCACTAACTCCCAGAGATTACTCAAACTCATGTTCGTTGAGTCAGTGATGCCATCCAACCATCTCATCCTCTGTCATCCCCTTCTCCCATCTTCAGTCTTTCCCAGCATCAGGGTCTTTTCCAGTGAGTCAGTTCTTCACATCAGGTGGCCAAAGTATTGGAGTTTCAGCTTTAGCATCAGTCCTTCCAATGAATATTCAGGACTGATTTCCATTAGGATTGACTGGTTGGATCTCCTTGCAGTCCAAGGGACTCTCAAGAGATTTTGCAAACACCACACTTCAAAAGCATCAATTCTTCAGCGCTCAACTTTCCTCATAGTCTAACTCTCACATCCATACATGACTACTGGAAAAAACATAGCCTTGACTAGATGGACCTTTGCTGGCAAAGTAATGTCTCTGCTTTTTAATATGCTGTTTAAGATGGTCATAGGTTTTCTTCCAAGGAGCAAGAGTCTTTTAATTTCATGGCTGCAGTCACCATCTGCAGTGATTTTTGGAGCCCCCCAGAATAAAGTCTGTCAGTCACTGTTTCCATTGTTTCCCCATCTATTTGCCATGAAGTGATGGGACCAGATGCCAGGATCTTCTGAATGTCGAGTTTTAAGCCAACTTTTTCACTCCCTTCTTTCACATTCATCAAGAGACTCTTTAGTTCTTCTTTGCTTTCTGCCATAAGGGTGGTATCATCTGCATATCTGAGGTTATTGATATTTCTCTCAGCAATCTTGATTCCTGCTTGTGCCTCATCCAACCCAGCATTTTGCACAATGTACTCTGCATATAAGTTAAATATGTAGGGTGACGATATACAGGCCTGATGTATTCCTTTCCTGACTTGGAACCAGTCTGTTGTTACATGTCCAGTTTTAACTCTTGCTTCTTGACCTACATATAGATTTCTCAGAAGGCAGGTGAGGTGGTCTGGTATTCCCACCTCCTTAAGAGGAGCCTGGTATGCTACAGTCCATGGAGTTGCAAAAAGTCGGACATGACTGAGTGACTTTACTTACTTAAGAATTTTCCACAGTGTGTTGTGATCCACACATCAAAGAGTTTGGCATGGTCAATAAAGCAAAAATATATGTTTGTCTGGAACTCTCTTGCTTTTTTGATGATCTAGCATATGTTGGCAATTTGATCTCTGATTCTTCTTCTTTTTTTTTTTTTTAAATCTTGAACATCTGGAAGTTCACAGTTCATGTAGTGCTGAAGCTTGGCTTGGAGAATTTTGAGAATTACTTTGCTAGTATTTGAGATGAATGCAATTGTGTGGTAGTTTGAACATTCTTTGGCATTGAACTTCTTTGGGATTAAAATGAAAACTGACCTTTTCCAGTTAGATAGCATCATTGATTCAATGGACATAAATTTGAAACAATTCTGAGAGATACTGGAGGACAGATGAGCATGGCATGCTGTAGTCCATGAGGTTGCAAAGAGTTGGACACGACTTGTGACTGGACAACAACAACATTTGAAATGCTTATTGAACACATAAGTAGAAAGGTTGGTTGGCGATTGATATGTGAGTCTGGGAAATAATGAAATGCCTAAGCTGGAAATCTCAGAATATAAATTTGGAAGCTAGGATACTTAGAAACATATATAGAGAGAATGAAGATAAAAAAGGAAAAGTATTCCAGTGATTGAGCTCTAGTCTACCCTGATATTTCTAGATTAGAAAGTTGAGGAAGAGATAGCAAAACAAAAAAGGATTAAAAAGAAAAAGTATAGGATAATGGTAGGAGTAAAACAAGTGAATAAAATGTCCCAGAAGCAAGTGAAAAGTATTTCAAAGAGGGATGATCAAATGCTGCCAACTGAGCAAGTTAAATGATCATTACATTTATTAGTCACTGGAGACATTCACTGGTGACACTGACAAGAGCAGTTTTAGGGGATTCGACATGGCAAACCCTAAATGAGGTGGATTCTAGAAAAAAATAAAAGAATACATGTATAGACAATGCATTCAAGAAGTATTGCTGCAAAAGCATATGATAAAGGCAATAGTCAGAGAAAAATCTTTAAAAAATTAATTTTCCCCCTATTTATTTGCATATTTATTTATTCTTTGAGATGGAAGAAACCATAACAGAGTTTATATTTCAATAGTAATGATCCAGTGAAGCCAGAAAGCTGATCTTGTAGAGGAGAAAAAAGGAAATTTCTAAATACTGTCCTCAAATAATTGAGAGGAGATGGAAAGAGAAGAATTAGCTAGGAGCACATACAATTTATCCAGAGAAATAAGGAGATAAGAATATAAGGGTTCTGATGAAATCAGTGTGTGAGTGTGATTGTTTCCCATATTTGACAATATTGAGAATGAGCTCTTTTTAAATATAGTTAAAAACATTAAATCATCCAGTAGATAGAATGGGCCTTAGAACTATAAAGCTGATGGACTTGGAATTTGCCTCCAACTTTTGGCCAACAATTTAAGTTAGTTGGCTCTCATTAAAAAGAAGAAGAAGAAGAAGAAGAAGAAGAAGAAGAAGAAGAAGAAGAAGAAGAATGAAGCAAATTCACAGGAAAGAGTGAAAATATTTGAAAAGTAGACCATTCAATCTCAAAAACAGCTGATTTTGATTTGACATTCTCAGCTTTACATTTAGCCATTAGGTTCCCTAAGATTACCATGTATCCATCTAAACTTGAGCTAATTTGCCTAGAAGTTTATTCTTGAAATCATATAATAATTAAGTCACATAGAGGGGTATGTGTATATGTGTGTGCATGTGTGTGAGAGCAGGCATGTGTGTGTGCATGCCCAAATGTTGGTTCACCTTTAAATGTTATGGTAACTTCTGTTTCTAACTATGACAGAAAAGAATATATCAAACTCACTGTTCTAATGGTAGCAATCGTAAAAACTCTATTAAAATAATATTTTAAAAATCAGTGTGCAGACGTCAGAAGGAAACTAAGGCAGCCAGATTTTGATGGGTACAGTTTCTGCAAGAGAAGAAAAGACTCTGAAGTAAGATTTTATTTCCTTTTGAGGTATTTTGCTTATTCTCTAAACATAAATACCAAACAGAAAACAGCATCCTAGAGCCTATGGGAGTCTCTGAGGGCAATGTAGGTAAAATGAGAGTTCAAGGCTAATAAAGCAACCATGACTTGAAGAGTCAGAATCTTGGAGGAAAAAAAAAATCCTGAAGAGAAGTAAAGTCTTATTTTTTCTGGCAATTTTTTTTTTCAATTTAATTTTAATTGGGTGAAAATTGCTTTACAATATTGTGTTGGTTTCTGCCATCAGTTCAGTTCAGTTCAGTCGCTTAGTCATGTCTGACTCTTTGTAAGCCCGTGAATCTCAGCACACCAGGCCTCCCTGCACAAAACCAACTCTCGGAGTCCACTCAAACCCATGTCCATCAAGTCGATCCAACCATCTCATCTCTGTCGTCCCCTTCTCCTCCTGTCCTCAATCTTTCCCAGCATCAGAGATTTTTCCAATGAGTCAGCTCTTCGCATCAGGTGGCCAAAGTTTTGGAGTTTCAGCTTCAGCATCAGACCTTCCAATGAAGATTCAGAACTGATTTCCTTCAGGATGGACTGGTTGGATCTCCATGCAGTCCAAGGGACTCTCAAGAGTCTTCTCCAACACCACAGTTCAAAAGCATCAATTCTTTGGCGCTCAGCTTTCTTCACAGTGCAACTCTCACATCCATACATGACCACTGGAAAAACCATAGCCTTGACTAGACCAACCTTTGTAGGCAAAGTAATGTCTCTGCTTTTTAATATGCTGTCTATGTTGGTCATAACTTTCCTTCCAGTACAACAATGCAAAATCAGTCATAGTTATATATGTGTATATATATATATATATATATATATATATATATGTACATACACACTTACTATCTTCCTCTTGAGCCTCCCTCCCTCAATCCTACCCCTCCAGATCATCACAGAGCCCCATTCTGGGCTCCCTATGTTATATAGCAACTTCTTACCAGCTATCTGTTTTATGCATAATTTGTGTATATACGTCAATGCCACTTTCTCATGGTGGAGAAAGGAGAGAATGGTATGAATGGAGAATGCAACTTCTCTTTAAAACATTTGTGAATTCTTAACTGCATAATCCCAAGGCAACTTACTGAGAATCTGAGCAGAACATAGTTAATTAAAGGATAAAAAATTAAGCAAAGAATATAAGAGATTTGGAGAGACAAATGTTGGACCTTGCTGCTGCTACTGCTGCTGCTAAGTCACTTCAGTTGTGTCTGACTCTGCACGACCCCATAGACAGAAGTCCACCAGTTTGCCCTGTCCCTGGGATTCTCCAGGCAAGAACACTGGAATGGGTTGCCATTTCCTTCTCTAATGCATGAAAGTGAAAAGTGAAAGGGAAGTCACTCAGTCGTGTCTGACTCTTTGTGACCCCATGGACTGCAGCCTACCAGGCTCCTCTGTCTGTGGGATTTTCCAGGCAAGAGTACTGGAGTGGGATGCCATTGCCTTCTCTGATTTTGGACCTTAGTACTTACCAATTACTAGGAGCCCTGGTAAGTGACCTTGACTTTCAGTTGCGATACCTTCACTTGTAATGCTCTAACAAGAAGAGAAATCTAGAAATATGCCAGTCCTCACAAAACAAGAGATCTAGCTAGAAGTCATGGTGATATGCCCATACCCTATGCACTATCCAGAAGTAAACTGATTAAAAAAAAAA
>SJYW01038145.1:1249576-1299259 GCA_006410735.1 Raphicerus campestris
TCAGGTGGTCTGGTATTCCCATCTCTTTCAGAATTTTCCACAATTTATTGTGATCCACACAGTCAAAGGCTTTGGCATAGTCAAGAAAGCAGAAATAGATGTTTTTCTGGAACTCTCTTGCTTTTTTGATGATCCAGCAGATGTTGGCAATTTGATCTCTGGTTCCTCTGCCTTTTCTAAAACGAGCTTGAACATCTGGAATTTCATGGTTCACATATTGCTGAAGCCTGGCTTGGAGAATTTTGAGCATTACTTTATTAGTGTGTGAGATGAGTGTAATTGTGCAGTAGTTTGAGCATTCTTTGGCATTGCCTTTTTTGGGATTGGAATGAAAAGTGACCTTTTCCAGTCCTGTGGCCACTACTGAGTTTTCCAAATTTGCTGGCATATTGAGTGCAGCACTTTCATAGCATCATCTTTCAGGATTTGAAACAGCTCAACTGGAATTCCATCACCTCCACTAGCTTTGTTCATAGTGATGCTTTCTAAGGCCCACTTGACTTCACATTCCAGGATGTCTGGCTCTAGGTAACTAGAGACCACCTAACACCTATCTATGAACCTAGGAAATACTTCACAATTTTAGCCTCTTTTCCATGAAAACCAAAGTCCATATTGCTTTAGCTGTCATTGGGCAGTGGCCTCCATAAATGTCTTTTTGTCAAGAGTTGATATCTGTTGTCTCATTACCCAGGTCTCTTGAGTTTTGAGTATCTTTCCCTAAGTGTCTTGAATTTCTCCAGAACAGTGGCATTGTACATCCATGAATTGAACTGGATTGCTTCTCTTTCTTTATCTGTCAGCCCTGAGTTTCAAATAGCTCAGACTCAACAGATTCTTTGTTACCAGCATCTCTGGTTTATACCTGCCCTATTTAGATATGACCATGCCTGGGACAGAAAAAATGCTTGTTACATCAATTTTTGTTTGCTGGTCAGTTGTTTGCTGTATCTTGATGCATAATATCTTTTACACTGGCAAGATGGTCTAGGTCTCTTTTAAGAACTAATGCTAGTAAATAGAGTGAGCACTAAATTTTTCTTTAGTGCTCGGTGGTACCTCATATCACAGAAGCATGACAGCCTAACATCTTTTAAGGTGCTGTTTTAGTAGATTATTGTGCAACTTAGCATTTGTATATGCATATGTTACCAAGATGTCTGTATGACTGTGCAGGATGTTTGATGGATAGAGTGAATCCATATATATGACTATGTATTACAGATTACTCTGAAGTGTTATCTGTTACATTATGCAAATTTATTTCATCTGCTCAGCCAGATTTATACTTATGAAGGTCAATATTTTCAAATCATGCACATCATAATGAGAGAATGAATATTCTATTTAATAAATATTTTATCATTGATTGAAATGCAATACTGTTCATTTAACATAATATTTCTCATTAACATTTAGTCAGTAGTAACTGCAAAAAAAGAAGGAGACTTCAGGTAGTTAAAAACAGAACCAAAAACAATTAGCAAAATCCTGATTATTATATTTGGTTTTAATTTTATCCTTAGAAGCTAAGGTTATTCTTTAGCATATCATATATTTCATATTACCTTATTATTATCTCATTATTAATTCATTCAGTTTGAATTTTATGTCCTTTTAAGTGGCACTAAGGGGGAGTCCCAAGTAGTGCTAGTGGTAAAGAACATGCATGCCAATGCAGGTGAAATGTAAGAGACATGGGGAGGATCTCCTGGAAGAGGGCATGGCAACCCACTCCAGTACCCCTGCCTAGAGAATCCCATAAGCAGAGAAGCCTGGTGGGTTACGGTCCAGAGGAAACACAGAGTCAGACACAAGTGAAGCAACTTAACACAGCACACAGCACAAGAGGCATAAAACATGAATCATGATTTATATTTATTGTGAAATGTCTCCAGGACCTTCATCTCTGATATTTCTGAATGAAAACATTTTAATATCTTTTACTAGAAATGCTTACCTGCCTTTAATTCAATTTTCAATTATTAAAATATTTAGCCTGCATAAAAGCTACTTGTCATGGACAATTCCAGCAAGTATACAGGGAGATAGTACAAAAAGATGGATTTGAATCCTAACTTTACTTCTCAACTTTTTTGGGGTTATCATTTACAGAAGATCCACCCCAAACAGACTCAAGCAAAAATATAAAAAATAAAAGTGGAGAAAAGATTTATTAGTGGTCAAACTTTACTTACTGCTCAATCTAAGAATTCAAATGCTATTGTTAAATATTGGTTCTCTCCTTGTGGTAACTTAAATCTCATCCATTGGGCTCAATTTTCTGGCAAGTTCTGTTTTTGTTAGGACAATAACTAACAGCCTCTGGTTCATTTTTGCATTCACTGGGATTAGAAAAAAATATATTTTTTGATACCTCAAATAACAGACTAATTTTTGGACCTAGGTCATGAACTCATGTCTAAACCAAAACCTTAGGCATGAGTGAAGCACTCTGACTGGCCAAGCTTAATTCATATGTACACCCTACCCTCTTCTCCCTAACAAAAAAAAAAAGAAAAAGAAAAAAACTGACGAGGGTGGGAGTCAGTTCTATCTAAAGCCCACAGATGTGGTGAATTGAACTTGTGTAGTCATAGTTTCCAGAAGAAAATTGCTTTAAAGTTNTATGTACACCCTACCCTCTTCTCCCTAACAAAAAAAAAAAGAAAAAGAAAAAAACTGACGAGGGTGGGAGTCAGTTCTATCTAAAGCCCACAGATGTGGTGAATTGAACTTGTGTAGTCATAGTTTCCAGAAGAAAATTGCTTTAAAGTTATCAAAAGAAAGTAGGCAAAACCAGCATGCACAATACAGCCTAACTATTGTCTTTGTTAGCTTAGGGAAGTTATTTAATTCTTTGGGTTTCATTTTTTAAAACTATCATATAACATCTACCTTCCAGAATTTTATGATCGTTAAATAAGTTTTATAGATGTATATATATATATGAATATATATATAACTATGTAATACATATAAATATATATAACTTAAAGTTGTTTTATATAATATATATAACACATATTTAAGTTGCANTGTGTATAAGAGACAGGTTTCTTTGTATTACTTGTATACTTAAGGAGAACAACTTAATCCTTTAAAAAGGACACTGTTTTTAAGTGGAATGAAATCGCATTTGTTAAAAACTATAAAACTTGAAAACCCTGACATTAAATTGTTGAAATGCTTATGTTTAACTAAAAATATACCTTAATCAAATCAAAATGAGCTATCCCTTTTATTTTTAAAAATGTTTGCAATCTCAGGCATTTAGAACATCAATTTTAAGCAATGGTTAGGCTGGTATTTATTGATAGTACCCAAGGAGGGAGAGGGGTTTGAGATGAAAGAGGTACTTCTTAGGAATTCCATTAAAAATGTCATTAATTGTTCTAAAAAATTTGTATAATTGCCAAATTTCTCTCTTTCTGTCTCTATTTTTTTTTCCAAGAAAATTCTACTTTGGCAATTTGTACTACCTGTTTTGTCATCCTATATCTCTTTTTTTTTTTTACTTTTTTTAAAAAAAAATCCTACATGCTAGTATATTTCCTTGCTTTTGTCTTCCAAACTTTCTATTAATTTAAAAAAGTGATCTGGAATTTTTTTCTTAAGTTGTAAAATCAGAATTGCCAAGTCAATCTTGAAGAACATATCTGGTGTGTTGGTAAATCTAGTATAAAACCACAGCAATGAATATAGTGTGATAGCAACATAAGAATAGAGAGAAATGAGAGTCCCAGAAGAGCCCCACACAAATATGGTCATTTGACTGATGACAGTAGTAGCACTGGAGTGTGACTGAAAATGGATTATGTTTTCATTATCCACAACTTGCTGAAAATACTGTATATTCACATGAAAAATTCTTGACTCTTATATCGTATTGCAGATCCAAATGTGACAAGTTGTAATGTGTCTGCTGCTGCTGCTGCTGCTGCTAAGTCGCTTCAGTCGTGTCCGACTCTGTGTACCCCATAGATGGCAGCCCACCAGGCTCCCCTGTCCCTGGGATTCTCCAGGCAAGAACACTGGAGTGGGTTGCCATTTCCTTCTCCAATGCATGAAAGTGAAAAGTGAAAGTGAAGTCGCTCAGTCGTGTCCGACTTCTAGCAACCCCATGGACTGTAGCCCACCAGGCTCCTCCGTCGATGGGATTTTACAGGCAAGAGTACTGGAGTGGGGTGCCATTGCCTTCTCCGTATAATGTGTCTACAAGAAAACAAAAAGAAATCTTAATGACATTAGGATATGCGAAGCTTTTTTTAAGAGGACATGGAAAGTACAAATAGGAGAAAATTGGTAAACTGATCTAAGTTAAACATCAAGACTTTTTGTTCCTCCAAAAATATCACTGAAAGAGTAAGACTTCAAGCACAAATTGGGAGAAGATATTTGCAACATTTATGTTTGACAGAGAACTCATGCCCTGTATATTTATAGATAAAATTCCTATAAATCACTAAAGGATATCCCTGGTGGTCCATTGGTAAGACCCCATGTTTTCACTGCAGAGATGCAGGTTTGATCCCTATCCCTAATCTGGAATCTAAGATTCCACGTGCCCTGTGTTATAGCCAATAAATAAATAAATAAATAAATGAGAGTAAACTCTTACAAATCACTAAGAAAAATATGAAGTGGCAAATATCTTGACTAGATACTTTACAAATGAGACCACTGAAATTACCAAGAAGTGTATTGACTAATACTACATTCATTAGTCATTAAGGAGATGCAAATTAAAACCTAATGTATTACTACTATTTTGCTGCATGCTAAGTCACTTCAGTCATATCTGACTCTTCACGACTCCATGGACTGTAGCCTGCCAGGCTTCTCTCTCCATGGGATTCTCCAGGCAAGAATACTGGGGTGGGTTGCCCTTTCCTTCTCCAGGGGATCTTCCCAGCCCAGGGATTGATCCTGTGTCTCTTAAATCTTCTGCACTGGCGGACAGGTTCTTTACCACTAGCGCCACCTGGGAAGCCCATTAGGACTGCAGAAATGAAAAGGCTGGCACCAAGTGTTGACAACAATGTAAAGCAACTGCTAGAGAATGTAAATGATTAGAAACTTTTTGGGAAGCAATTTGGAAGTACCTACTGAAATTGAATGTTTGCATGGGCTCTAAAGCAGCAGGTCTTCTTTCAGGTATAAGTGCAACAGAAATGTGTATATTTGTAAACTGAAAGACAAATTCAATGATGTCCATAGCAGCACAAGTTCAAAGATGTCCAAATAACCCTAAAAATGAAAGCAAGTCAACCATGAGTAGAATTAATAAGTTGTGGTATATTCATATATAATGGATCACTATTTAGCAATGAAAGTGAACCAAATAATCACTGAGCAATGTAACATGAAATACTACTACAAAGTGTTGAACAAAAGACATCAGTCACAAGAGTTTTACTGTATAAACACATATATATATAGTATAAACACATATTTATACAGTATAAGTGTTTATACAAAATAAGTGTTTACTGTATAAACACATGTAAAATTAAAAAAAAATAGGCAGAACTATTTAGCAAAAGTAATTTTAGTTGCTGCAAAGGGAGAGCCAGACTGGAAGTAAGGATGACGGGAGCTTCTGTGGTGCTTATAATATTCTGTGTGTATGTGCCTCATTGCTCTGTCTCCCTGAGCTCAGTCTCTCCCTCCTCACTCCAGCTTGTGAAACCACTTTGCTTCCTTAGCCACTGCACTTCCATCTGTACTGATTTTCCAGAAAATATTTGAAATCTCTCAAATTTTATGATCTTTCACTGATGTAAATTTATATCTTTAAAAAAATCAATTTACTAGCATTTTTATAGTGTCTTTGGAAAGAGAGCATAAATGTATGGACTTAATTTTTAACTTTGAATCACAAGGCACATATGCATATCCTTAAACATATATGTGTTGCATGCATATGTGTATATTATAGTTAAAAGAACACTGTGATTAGAGTAAAAAGATAAACCTGAATTAACTTTCACTACTACTGTATATCAAGTAGTTGACCTCTGCCAAGTATGTAATAGCTCTGAGCTTAATTTGTTAACCTGAAACATAGGGATCTGAAACATGTTACTCTAAAACATAGAATTCGTCACATAAATTTTGAAATGTTGCATTGTTGTGAATTATTTGTTATTTTTGTCTTTATTGAAAACAATGAGTATCATTACCTTATTAAACAAAAATATAGAAAGTATTCTATCCCATAATTTAAAAAAATCTTGGTTCACATTCAAGGCAACAGCAATTAATGATTCATCCAGATTTTATTCTTTGTAATAATACTAATTATAATAATAAAGTTATTCTATCTATGTATAATATTTTCAAATAAGTTAATAAAATATAATAAATTATAGTCTCCCTATTTCTATTCAGGCTATTCAGTTACCTTTACATGTTGCATAGTTCTTAAGACTAAAATAAATGTATTATATTTTTTAACTTAGAAGATTGTCAGTATGAGAATTAAAAAATATGCACACACTTAATCATGAATAATGTGGTGATTTTGTACTGTTAATTTAGCTAAAATGGAACTATGCTTCCAACAATTCTATTCTCTGTGTGATTCTCACAAGAAATACCTAGGTAATTTGGAAGGCAGAAAAGAAGCAGCATCCCTGTGTAGGCTTGGCAGATTAGTGTTGGTTGTGGTACGGCAAACCTAAGTGATCACTCCTTTGCTTAAGATATTTCAGTGACTCCAGGCTTTTTAGATATTGTGCAAAATCTTGTGTAAGGATTACAATACTATATAAATAAATTTATTACGTATCTCTAATATTTTGCTTTGAACTTCTCCTCCAATTAATTATTATACTCTACAGTCGGAAACGATGGCATCCCACTCCAGTACCCTTGCCTGGAAAATCCCATGGCTGGAGGAGCCTGGTGGGCTGCAGTCCATGGGGTCTCTACGAGTCAGACACGACTGACTGAGCGACTTCACTTTTCACTTTTCACTGGAGATTCATGCATTGGAGAAGGAAATGGCAACCCACTCCAGTGTTCTTGCCTGGAGAATCCCAGGGACAGGGGAGCCTGGTGGGCTGCTGTCTATGGGGTCGCACAGAGTCGGACACGATTGAAGCGACTTAGCAGCAGCAGACAACCTGTATTTAATTTAGGATTTTGTCACCTCATGTTCTAACGTACACATACCTGCTGGTACTTCTACCTGGAAAGATCCTTTCCTCAGTTTTGGTCAGTCTCACGCCTGTAAATTCTTTAGCACTGAGCTCAGGAAAGACTTTCTGGCTCCCCACATCATAAACCAGGCCTCCTCTGGTGGCTCAGAAGTTAAAGCATCTGCCTCCAATGAGGGAGACCTGGGTTCGACCCCTGGGTCGGGAATATCCCCTGGAGAAGGAAATGGTAACCCACTCCAGTATTCTTGCCTGGAGAATCCCTTGGATGGATGAGCCTGGTGGGCTACAGTCCACGAGGTCGCAGAGAGTCGGACACAACTGAGCGGCTTCATAAACCAGGTCCTGTTCCCTTATTATACAATCTATTAGCACAATCATAATGGGGAAAAAATGGTTTACTATTTGTATTAAATCTTAGTCCTCCCTGGAAGCTAAATTGAACAGCAACTGTGCTCCATAGTAACATATCCTTTTGTTAAACAAGTAAATGAAGAATTTCGAGTCTACTCAGGACACTCATAATTGTTAAAAGTAGAACAACACAAAATATTTCTCATGGTGTTGCATTATATAAAAATACTAGAAAAATACCTTATAAGAAACAAAAGTTAACTACTGAAAATATGAATGTCTGTTATTTGTCTCTCTGTATACAGAAACACACATGCACAATTATATACACTCTAATACAATTAAATTTAAGAAATAATCTGCATTTCTGTAAGGAGACAAAATAAAGTCTCAATGAGAAAAATAAGATTTTAAAACAAATATGCCAATAATTTCCAAAGGAAAATGAACAAAATAACAAAAACTCACCATATTGTTTTCTAGTTCAACTTTTATACTATTTTTATATTATTATACCTTGTATGAACTCCACAGCATTGAACATGTTAATTAACTTTGGAATATATATCCATTATTTAGGTATATATAGCTTATTTAAATTAAATAAATGAGCCTGTTACAGTAAAGTATCAATCAGGAAAAAATTTATGAAATAATACCTTTTGAGCACACAAACTTTGTTTTTAAGTACTATGTTTGAATATTTATTTCTATTTTCAAGTTCAATAATCCAACAGTCTTCAATAAGCTGTGTTTGTGGATCTCACATCAGCTTCTAATTAAAAATATATTATAAACATTTCCATTATAATAAATTCTACTATATGACTCAAACTTCACCAAAGATGTGAATGTAAAGAAGAACAATACTATAGTTTTTTATTTCCAAGACTATGTATTAAAATAAGAAATACTATGACTTCTGTATTGGAGAAACTAATAAATTGTCACTGGCAATGGGATAATTTATAATTTCCAGTTGATAGACCAACAGTTCATGAAGTAAGAAAAATGCAACTATTTTAATGAAAGTTTTCAAAATGCAATATTATAATAAATAGTGACAAAATTGTATTTCTCAATGGAAAGGTATCCCCCAAATCCCTCAGAATCAAATGAGAGAAATTCTTATAAATACATATTATCTCTGTGTTGTTTATATAAACAGTTTAGAGCCTTTATATGACTCCTTTAATACAATCCACTGGATTATCCTTTCTCTGATACCTCTTCTTTATTAACCAGGATCTTTGTCAAGGCACTGAATCAATGCAATGTATTTCAGTGACTGAACAATAAAATTTGCCACCATTAATCATGATCCACAGATAGGAAATTCTTCATGAAGATCCTTATTTGTCTGACAGTGAAGTTCGAGGAGATCTAATTGATGGGAATGTATACATTGGATGATTTGATAAATATTTTTATTGATCAAGAATAGTGTGATAGTAACTATCTTAACAACAGTGATTCCACTATAATTTACTAATAACTGTTGTTAGTCTAGAAGTGCCAATTATTTATTGAATCAGTGACTGAACTGCAGGTATTCAATAAATAATTTTTGAGCATACAACATTTGTTAGACAATATTCTAAATCCCAGAAATATAATACTGAGCTAGACTGAAAAGTTACCTTTCAGAAAATACTTCCAATATAATAGCATACAGACAAAAATGTTGCAGAATATTTTAAGATAAATGAAAGAATTAAAGATAGACAAAAGAAAATAATTGTTAAGGGTAGTTCTAAATTTTGTTTATAGAATTATTCAGAGTGGTTTTCCCAGAATATCTATTTTTTCTTCAGTTTTCACATATAATTTTAAATGAGATTTTTATTATGCTTACTATATGTATATAGACACACACATACACACATATATATATACACTCATTCTAATTAAAATATAGCTTTGGATGGATCACATCATATGCGTTGTCTATCCTTGATACACCCTTGAATGTGGAAGTGTAGAATGTACTTAATAAGTTCATTTGTTAACTTGAATTTAAATGCTTATAGTTTTTGGGTAAATATTGAAAACCAGAGAGGTGCTTGCAAAATTACTTATGTAGCTAAATACTATATTAATACATTAGCTATATGGATCTATATCCTTGGACAATGTAATACTAGAATTGTCTTTCTCTTTAAAGAAGGTTAAGAGCAGGAATAGAGGTGGCTAAAGGACAAAATTTAGCTAAATTGTGGAGAACTGGAATATAAAAGACTCACCCAAGACAAGGGAAGGTACTCAACTTGGAGAATAGGGCTGGTTTAGAAATGATAATGGAAAGGTCAGGTCAGAAAACTGTAGTATCCAGTAGGGGCTTGTGGAGTGTTGAAGCAAGATTTCAAAACCAGGAGGAAAAAAATCTATGACAAAGAAATCATGATTAACATTGGAAGCCTAATAGATCTATATTTTGAGTATTAGCTACCTTTGAAATGTACTTTTAAAAATTAATTTAATTTGAGGATAATTGCTTTACAATATTGTGTTGGTTTCCGCTGTACAACAATGTAAATCACTTATAAGTATACACATATCCTCTCCCTCTAGGCCTCACTCCCATACCTCCACCCATCTAGGTTGTCAGGGAGCATTGAGCTGAGTTCCCTCTGTTATACAGCAGCTTCCCATTAGCTATCTATTTTACACATGGTAGTGTATATATGTCAAAGCTACTTCCTCATGAGCCAATAGAGAAGATAAGTTAAAGGGTCAATTGGAAGAAGGTAGTATTCAATATCTAGTGTACTTAAATTGACATATGTGTAACATTCATGGTTTTAGAATATTCAGAGTAGTGATTTCTGACTTATCTAGGAAAGGAATTATTCTGGATGTTAAGGGCTTGCCCTTTTATGTGGTGGAGTTCTAAATATTTTTCTTTAAAATACTTTGTGTTTTAAAGAGTGCAATAGTGGATAGTCTTTAGAGTCCACAGATTAGGGTTTGATAACTCCAAGATCTTTGATAACTCTTAACTTCAGTTTTATTACTCACTTAAACTTACTTTTTGGAATGTTACTGGATATACATATTCTCATAATCACTTACATAAAGGTATAAGGTGTTATGTTTAAATCAGTTGAAGAAATAGTTATTGAACACTTTCTGTTTTAAGACTTAATTTAGGAACTAAGAGGGCTAAATAAATAATATAAAGCTAGGAGAAGGCAATGGCACCCCACTCCACTACTTTTGCCTGGAAAATCCCATGGATGGAGGAGTCTGGTGGGCTGCAGTCCATGGGGTCGCTAAGAGTCAGACACGACTGAGCGACTTCACTTTCACTTTTCACTTTCATGCATTGGAGAAGGAAATGGCAGCCGACTCCAGTGTTCTTGCCTGGAAAATCCCAGGGACGGGGGAGCCTGGTGGGCTGTTGTCAATGGGGTCGCACAGAGTCGGACATGACTGAAGCGACTTAGCAGCAGCAGCATTTATTTTTGTATTAATTTTATGTGTAGCCCTACTGGATAATTACCATTACGAATTAACCATACATTTTGAACCCTAAGAATTCACATACATCCAGTTTTCTTCCATAGTCCTCATCCTCTTAGGACACAGACATTTTTTAAAGAATTATAAATATTCTCTGGAGGCATATTTCAAAAAAATACATAGGATTTCAAAATTTATATTCCTTTAAATCTTTGTACAAGATAAAACACAGGAATGTACATGAACAAATGATATAAAACAAAACAGTTTAATATAGTAAATATTACTAAAAAGTGCATAAATATTAATTATTTCTTAAATTTTTAACTAAGGAGAAAATATATGCGCTATATTAATCATTTAAATATGCATATCATTTTTTCTAATTTTTATATGCCATTCTAAAGATTACTCTGCAGTTTAATACTTTTGATTAATTTGGTTATTAATGATAAAGATTTCAGATTTCTCTGCAAAGTTTAGATATTTGCTTTTATATGTGTCATCTGACAATGAAATTCAGATGTTAATAATCATTATTCTACATTAAAAAAATAAAATTGCTAAATTGACATTACTTACAAAGAGAATTTCAAAATGTACTTCCCTCTTGGTGTCTTGTTTACTAGAAGTAGTTTTTTTTTTTTTTTTTTAATTTTCTTCTAGAATATGTTTTGTTTGGTGCTTTTTCAGTGATAAAATATTTCATTGGGAAATTTTGATAGTTTAAAGATCTATAATATAAATGATTTAGCTAGATGCTTTCATGATGACATCAGTATGAACTAAAAAGGGGAAAGTTAGCAAAATCACAAGAAAATAGGTATTTACAAATATTTTATCATGTTAAACTGCAGAGAAATCTTACAAGGGCTGGGTTCAAATAAACTTGTACTCAAATCCTGCCACATAATGAAATTATGTTAAATCCAAGAAAGTGAAAAAAATTCAATCAATATATTAAGCTTCATAAATATTTTGATCCTTGCTATACTATATCATTCCTTTGTATTGATAAACAAAAATGAATTTGACAAGTTAAAAAATTTGCACCGTAAAATATTGCACTTTATTTGGAATGGAGGAAGAGTGAAAGGTTAAAACATAATACCAGAAGTTAGTAAACACGAATTTTGGTCTTACTTTTGCCTTTAATATGTTTTGAGTGAAGTGAGTGAGGTCACTCAGTCGTGTCCGACTCTTTGTGACCCCATGGACTGTAGCCCACCAGGCTCCTCCATCCATGGAATTTTCTAGGCAAGAGTACTGGAGTGGGTTGCCATTTCCTTCTTCAGGGGATCTTCCCAACCCGGGGATCAAACCCGGGTCTCCTGCAATGCAGGCAGATGCTTTACCATCTGAGCCACCAGGGAATCCCTAATATGTTTTATAAGATTCTAATTTTTCAGTTTGAAGCTCCAGAGTCTTCATTTTTAACNAACCCGGGGATCAAACCCGGGTCTCCTGCAATGCAGGCAGATGCTTTACCATCTGAGCCACCAGGGAATCCCTAATATGTTTTATAAGATTCTAATTTTTCAGTTTGAAGCTCCAGAGTCTTCATTTTTAACAAACTACATGATACTGAAATAGATGTTCTATAAAACAACTTTTGAATAATATTGAATTAGGTGGGAAGCTATTTCCAAGTTCTAATTTTAGGGAATTAGCAATTTTCTGTGATTAATGTATGGAATGGTGTTTTTAACACCACAAGGAAACCATAAAGTGATTTTCTCACTTCCAGGAGGAAAATTGTGCTAATTGATTTTCTGGTTAATCTTTAAAACTGTCTACCTATTAAATAGTAAAAGGAGAATTTAATTGTATGCACAATTCAGTAAACAAGACTGGAAATATAATCCTCAAAGAACAGAGCTGTATCCTTCATATTTCAGTAATCCTAACATCCAGTAGCCTTTTAGCAGAAATCATATTTTTGGAATGAAAGATAACTGAGTAATAACAATTATCTAGATATATTAGGTAAAATTATAGTTGATATACTCTGAAAAACTCTCCCCTTTGCTTTTGTGAATGAATAAAAATCAAAATAATTAATATATCTTAAACATTGTTACTCTAAATAGAAATATTTCTGGTTAAAATTTCCTGTGTATCAAAATTTTGAGTTAGAAAAGAACTTAGACATCATTCTTTCATCTTTAAAAAAAAAAACTTTATTTTTGGCTGTGCTTGCTCCTTTTTGCTGTGTGGGCCTTTCTCTAGTTGTGATGAGCAGAGACTACTATCTAGTTGCATTGCACCGGCTTCTTATTGCAGTGGCTTCTCCTTATGGAGCATGGGCTCTGGGGTACATGGGCTTCAGTAGTTGCAGCCGACAGGCTCAGTAGTTGTGAGCCCCAGCCTCTAGAGCACAGGCTCAATAGCTGTGGTGCATAGGCATCATGTGGGATCTTCCTGGATCAGGGATCAGACCTGTGTCTCCTGCATTGACAGGCAAATTCTTTATCACTGAACCACCAGGAAAGCCCATTCTTTCATTTTTAAAAACACATTAAGAAGGAATCTTCAATTCACTTGCATTATGATAAATCAGCATATGAAGCCTAAAAATATATAAGCTTCCCCTTAAAAAGTTTGAAACCTAGAATTAATCTCACAGGCAATACTAGATCACCCAAGGCAGGCGGTGAGAAAATAATCTGAAATTTAAGTAATATCACCAAACTTTCTATGTATCTTCTCTATAGTTATATAGCACATGTAAAGGGAGGATTTTCATATTCTCAACTAATCTACAACTATATATCTACAACAAAAATCTAAATAACTATTACATTTTGTTCATAAAGGGGTTGAAAGCACACAAATTAAATTCTCATCTGTTAAACTATAGATGCTAAGGGAATGTTGGTATTTCAGAGATACCAAACTGGCATATTCATTTTGGATTTTATGGTTACATCAACCTTAAAGTTAATGATTTCTTGTCTTTATGGTTCCCAGCAACTGTTGTTAGATACATATTTGATGAGTACATGAATTAACAACTGTGTACACTTCATACACAAACATGCATACATAATCAGTTCACTGGGATAGTGCCCGAATCAAAGTTCCCTTTAGTGATATTCCTTCCTTATTATTTGTAACTAAAAAATAGTCATGTTATGTCAGGAAAATTGGTATCCTTAATTAGTAGTAAATGAAATTATAGGGAAATTTGCCATTCAGTTACCTAACTGCTATAATTAAACAGATTTTCTATAGTTGCCTACTAGTAAAAATTGACGGTAGGCTGTAGAACTATTTGAAACTCAAGAAATAAAAATGATAATTTCATTTCTATTGAATCAAAATGACCTTTAGCATTAAAGATATTTTCAGGTAAAGAAATGGTCTTAAATAATAACAATCAAAAAAGAGGAACACAATGCTTCATTTTGTTTGACGGAGTCTGTGGATTGCTCTAGGCTGCTCATTTAAGTTATAGACTACAAAATTACATAAATCTCTGTTCTATTTTCTTGTGAATCTTATTTTTTTCCCTCCTACGTATGTGTAAATAAGTAGCATTTAAAAACTGTGAAAAATCTTTTCTGAGTGAACAAATAAGAAGAGACCAGTATTGGGTATATTAACACCATCCAGTAACTTGATAGTTAGATGTAGTATCTCACAGACATCACATGAAGCTGTAAATTTAGACTCTCAAATAAGAGGGTGACATTCAGTTTGCTCAAGAATGAACTTCACATTTTAAATAGAACTTCAGTTCAATTCAGTTCAGTTGCTCAATCACGTCCGACTCTTTGCGACACCATGGACTGCAGTACACCAGGCCTCTCTCCCGGAGTTTCAGTTCAGTTCAGTCACTCAGTCGTGTCCAACTCTTTGCAACCCCATGAATCACAGCACGCCAGGCCTCGCTGTCCATCACCAACTCCCTGAGTTCACACAGACTCACGTCCATCGAGTCCATGATGCCATCCAGCCATCTCATCCTCTGTCATCCCTTNGAGGATGAGATGGCTGGATGGCATCACTGACTCAATGGACATGATGAGTCTGAGTGAACTCCGGGAGTTGGTGATGGACAGGGATGCCTGGCATGCTGCGATTCATGGGTTTGCAAAGAGTCGGACACGAATGAGTGACTGAACTGAACTGAACTGAAATTGTGATACAGTAATTTCAGGGAGGCTGTTTCAGGTTACACAGATGGCAATGCCTCTTCCAATGAGGTGATATTACTAAGATCAAAGCCTGGGGAAATATGCTCTGAAGCAGCCACTGTAGATGGTCTTGCTCCCTACAACTGAAAATCTTTGTCCACTGGAACTTATACAACTTTATTTTGTTTCTGGGAGTAGGGGATTCAGAATGCAAAACGGATCAGATCTACATCAGACAGTATTTATTAATGACCTAAAGTATCCAGGGCATAAGGGTTTCCCTGGTGGCTCAGATGATAAAGAGTCCACCTGCAATATGGTAGACCTGGGTTCAATCCCTGGGTTGGGAAGATCCCCTGGAGGAGGGTGTGGCAACTCACTCCAGTATTTTTGCCTGGAGAATTTCGTGGACAGAGGAGGCTGGCAGGCTGCAGTCTATCGTGTTGCAGAGTCAGACACAACTAAGCAACTAACTTTCACTTTCATATGCAGGGCATGATGTTAGGCCCTGGGTGAAAAGTAGTGAATAATGAGTGTCTTTCCTCAGATTACTCTGTGTACATTTTTGGGAAAGCAGTGATCATGGAAGAAATGGGAATGAGTAGGAAGAGTGATATAAAAAATGACTTTCAGTGTCTATAAGGAAATTAAAGAAATAGGTTCCCATGAGTCATCACACTAAAGAGCTCCAAACATCTAGGGGGTGCTCTGATTCTATGAATTTGAGAGGAAGTGCCCAGTGACATAGGCAGAATAAACAGAGGAGCAGTGCATTTAGAATTCACTTATTTATAATTATATCTACACTTGTTCTTATTAGAAATATCTCTTTTCTCCCTCCTGTAGGAATGCTCATTTCAAAACATTCTTTGCTAAAACATTTGACTTAATTTTTGCTTTTTAGTCCAACCTTCAGGACAGATTGTGAATGATCAAAAACCTAAAAAGGTAACAATGATACACAAACACTTGCATTCCACGTAGAACTGTAGCTAGGGAAATAGGAAGACGTGTGCAAGTTTAATCTCTTTTTATTGAATTCCATGAGAAACTGAGATTCCCACAGTGGTTTTAATCCATCAGAATAAAAACCTACTGCTATATTATAAATAAGACCTTTATTTAAAATTAAAAAAAAACCACAAACTTTTAAACAAGATAAAGTATTTTCAAGCAATAACTTGGGGAAAGGATGAAGAACCTAAGAAAGGAAGGAAAAATATGGGAAAGAAATAATATTAAATATTCAGAATCATGCCTTCATTTGAGTAGCTGTGGCTGCAAGGAGAAAGATAAAAAAAACTATGGGAAGCAGACACTCTGTGGTTCTCTTCTGATTTAACGTGACCCCAGGTCCTGACATGACTTTGTATGACTGCAAAGAGGGATTGGTGTGATGTTTTGTGTAGAGAAGAACATGACCAGGAGAAATCAGAATCTATTTTTTGTGAAAGAGAATTTAAAAACTTGTAAAAAACAAACAGAAAAAAAAAAAAACCCTCCAGAATTCACTGGTGGTCCAGTGGGTAGGACTTGGTGCTTTCACTGCCAGGATGCCAGTTCAATCACTGGTGTCAGAAAATTAAGATCCTGCAAGCCACACTGAATGGCCAAAAAATAAAGGTAAAACAGATTGCCAGTTTTACTTCCTTATGAAGTCTATTTCCTTCTATAGCCGTTCTTGTTCTGCTCAGTGTCCACTTTAAGAGGACTGAGTAGGTGAGGATGATGTTCTCATTCCTTGGATCAGTCTCCTACTGCAGCAACTGAATTCCCAGGTGGCGCAGGGGGAAAGAAACTCCCTGCCAAGTAGGAGACATGGATTCAATCACTGGGTCACAAAGATACCCTGGAGGTGGAAATGGCAACCTGATCCAGGATTTTTCCCTGGAAAATTCCTTGGACAGAGGAGCCTGGCAGACTATAGTCCAGGTGAACTACAGTCCATAGGGATGCAAAGAGGGGGACACAACTGAGGACATACACATGCCTGCTGCGGCAGGTAAATAGTGGGCAGGCAGGGAGAAGCGGGAGGAGGCTTAAGTGTTCTTGTATGTCATAGGTATAATTTTTTGAAAAGGAATGTTTATAATTTAAAAATCACTCATAATGATTCCTAAAATCTATGGAGTATTTTTAAAATATAGAAAGTTATTTATGCATATATTTTAAAAATATATAAAGTATATATTGAGGGACAAAACTGTTTTCAGAAGAGAAAAGATAAATGAATGCAATTTGCTTCATAGTCTTTAAAACATGAAGTTGGGAGATCCTGATCCCTGGGAACTGATACACACTCAAAAAATTCATTAATAACATAGCCCTCATCACCCACTCCACCAATTGTATCCTCAGCAGCTTGAAGGGGAAGTGTGCTTTTTCTTATACCCTAGGACTTAGCACAATGCCTGGAACAGAATTCCTTATTTTATTTTACTAGAATTAGAAGTGAAATGAATTAAATTAGTTGGCAGTTTTTCTTGTTATTGTTATGTTTACTACCTTAGGATTCAGGGATCTAAGCAATTTTTTTTTTTCTTCACTAAATACTTAACTTTTATGTCAGATACTTGCTACCCACACATTTCTCCTCTTTGGGTCAGTGTTAATCAGCTGTTGCTGTGTAGCAAGCCATCACAAAATCCTGTGATTTAAAATAGTAAATACTATATTTCACATGGTTCTGTGCATTGTCTGGGTGGTTCTTTTTGGCTAGGATAGTTCAAGGGGAAACTGCAGTGGGCAGGTGGCTTGATCTAGTGGCCTCAGCTGGGTCTCTTTGCTTTAAGTGATCCCTTAACTTTTTGTAGCCCAGCTGGACTTCTCCACATATTGTCTCTGATTTCCAAAAAAATGGGAAGAGAAATTAAGCTCTGATGTGCAAGAACTTTTAAAATCTTTGATTACATAACATTTACCTGGATAAAGTAAACTGTATGATCAAGATCAGATTCATTGTTAGCGAAAAATGCTTAAGTGTAGATACAAGAGGCTGTGAACCAAGTAGCTGCAAATAACTTCCTCTCACACTTGAACATAGTCATGCTTCAGAAGGTTCTCACTTGGCACCTTGAAAAACAGACATCTGATCCACACACAATTATTTAATTTTAGGCCAATTTTATTTTATTTATTTTTTAGGCCTATTTTATATTGTAATTAATGGCCCATCATTGGGAAATTAGAGTTTGCCTTCTATGGTGTTTTCTATTTTTAGAAAATACTTCTATAGTGTTTTATACTTTTAATCACATTTTAAGATTCACTTCCTAAGCTCATTCTTGTTGACAGCCTTCCTTCTGCTCCTGGCTCTTTCTCATTTTTCACTATGGCATCTTTATTATATATCTTCATATTAATTGCTAAATGTTTAGGAACATATGAATACATATGCTTGAGTGCTGACTTTCACTTAAGTCACACAATGTACTTTCTGGTCACATTCCCAAGAATATTCTTCCCAACATTTTCCAGTACACATTCCTTCTCATGGTCCAGATTTCAGTTCAAGTGTCACCAACTGAGAGCCTCAAACCTAAAGTAGTTCTTGATCAGTCTCCCTTATGCCATTTTTGATGTTTATTTTTTATTAAAGCAGCATGTTATTTATTCTATATTCTGTATTACGTTTCTTCAACTGGTACACAATGGTAGGAGCAAACTAGTTCATAAAATAGTGAAATAATTTCATATAGTTTGGTAAACAGCCATTGCTCTGAAATCCTAAAACCCCCAGTTCACCCAGCTAATCCTCTGTGGCACTCACTGGACATCCTCTCCATCCAGAATCGAAAGGGTTAATTCTGACTTAGGACTCTAAGTCAGGAGGACTCTAAGCCTGTTCCTGAACTATGGCCAATGCCTCCTCTGAATGACCCGAGCCTGTGTTGTAACAGCTGTTGAATATCTATAATGATTGCTGCTTATAGGATAGTTCCTAACTTGCCTTCAGCAATGAGCAGTGAACTTATTTGATTTATTTTTAGAGGCAAATGAGTTGTTTTTCTAGAACTCTGGGAACCAGATCATTTGGGCTTGGGCTTTGATAAGCTAAAAAAAATAGACAGAGGGTGGTTAAGCATTACTTTCTCAAGATAATATTCTATTTTGTGCTTTAAGATCTTGGTTTCATATGCCAGAAGTAGAATATTACCTCATCTTTGTCTGTGTGTTAGTTCTGGTACAACTTCTAATCTCCCCCCTGACAGATGAATATGTCAGAGCACTTATAAAAAGGTCAAATACTTAGTTGGAAAAAAAAAGACAGAGGGAGGGAGGGAAAAGGGGGGAGAGAGAGAGAGAATCACAGTCTGCCTCCCCCTGCCCCCCAGCCACCCAAATATTGCGGCTTTAAAAATGTTGAATAAATTGGATCTTAACATTAAAATGGTATCAAAATCATACTTTTAGTTGTAGAATTACAACTAAATTGTGGCTAAGACACCTAACTTATCACCGTAAAAATCTTTTATGGGCACAAGATGTATGATATGTATGCTACTATTGTATTAAGGCTTATTAAAATTTATAATGCATTTTCATCAATAAAATAGATTTATGGAACTTGATGTCAGGCTAAATGGAAATGGTATCCACATCAGTGGATACCTATAAGCATCAAATGAGATATCACACTTAAAAATGATTTGCAAGTATCTGTGCAGGGTGCAAAAATAGTACTTATTATATCAAGGAAAGGAAGCCTTATCCATTCTGGTAGCTCTCATGCCTGGTGCATTTTAGGTACATAGTAAATTGGTTGTTCCTGAATTGAAGAAATGAAGAATGAAACTAATTTAATCTTCCCATAATCTTGGTTCCATTTCTTTACTTAGATGACTCAAACATCCCCATATATGCCATCCACTTAGTTTTTCATTTCTTCATAAGGGGATTTGCCCTCTATAATACCCAAAAGAGCAAATATCAATCTGGAAAATTTTTAGTGAGTTGAAAAAATTATTGGGCTTATAGTATCAGGCATTAACTATTTTTCTTAAAAATAAACATTGACCTTGAGTATTAGCTGAAATACTCACACATTCAAAAACATTATAAAGAAAAGAATAACTCTCAAAGCATTATGGAAAGGTTTTTGGATCATGGTACTTGTGAATAGCCCATGTGGGCAGTTCTTGATCAGGCTAGTCAGGACTGCCTGCCTTTGGATCTCATATTCATGTTCTTAGCTCAGATTTCCCTGAACTTTTCATTTAAGTAGTTACCTTCACCATAATTTAAGAGAAGAATCCAAAGTGTTAAAGTCTCCAAGATATTCAGATTATTATTGAGCTACATAGTATTTAGTGAAGGAAAGTCTCACAGTAAGAAGTTTATAAAAGCTGGTACACATTTTAAGCTCCCACACATTATTAAGGATTTTCAAAAGGAATATGATACTGATCTCCCCTGTACTGAACATTAACAACATGGCTATTTTGTTTTTAATAATTCTGTACTTATTATATTTNAAAAAAAAAGACAGAGGGAGGGAGGGAAAAGGGGGGAGAGAGAGAGAGAATCACAGTCTGCCTCCCCCCGCCCCCCGGCCACCCAAATATTGCGGCTTTAAAAATGTTGAATAAATTGGATCTTAACATTAAAATGGTATCAAAATCATACTTTTAGTTGTAGAATTACAACTAAATTGTGGCTAAGACACCTAACTTATCACCGTAAAAATCTTTTATGGGCACAAGATGTATGATATGTATGCTACTATTGTATTAAGGCTTATTAAAATTTATAATGCATTTTCATCAATAAAATAGATTTATGGAACTTGATGTCAGGCTAAATGGAAATGGTATCCACATCAGTGGATACCTATAAGCATCAAATGAGATATCACACTTAAAAATGATTTGCAAGTATCTGTGCAGGGTGCAAAAATAGTACTTATTATATCAAGGAAAGGAAGCCTTATCCATTCTGGTAGCTCTCATGCCTGGTGCATTTTAGGTACATAGTAAATTGGTTGTTCCTGAATTGAAGAAATGAAGAATGAAACTAATTTAATCTTCCCATAATCTTGGTTCCATTTCTTTACTTAGATGACTCAAACATCCCCATATATGCCATCCACTTAGTTTTTCATTTCTTCATAAGGGGATTTGCCCTCTATAATACCCAAAAGAGCAAATATCAATCTGGAAAATTTTTAGTGAGTTGAAAAAATTATTGGGCTTATAGTATCAGGCATTAACTATTTTTCTTAAAAATAAACATTGACCTTGAGTATTAGCTGAAATACTCACACATTCAAAAACATTATAAAGAAAAGAATAACTCTCAAAGCATTATGGAAAGGTTTTTGGATCATGGTACTTGTGAATAGCCCATGTGGGCAGTTCTTGATCAGGCTAGTCAGGACTGCCTGCCTTTGGATCTCATATTCATGTTCTTAGCTCAGATTTCCCTGAACTTTTCATTTAAGTAGTTACCTTCACCATAATTTAAGAGAAGAATCCAAAGTGTTAAAGTCTCCAAGATATTCAGATTATTATTGAGCTACATAGTATTTAGTGAAGGAAAGTCTCACAGTAAGAAGTTTATAAAAGCTGGTACACATTTTAAGCTCCCACACATTATTAAGGATTTTCAAAAGGAATATGATACTGATCTCCCCTGTACTGAACATTAACAACATGGCTATTTTGTTTTTAATAATTCTGTACTTATTATATTTACCTCCAAAACTCAAGGATATTTTGAAATAGCATATGCCTCTGTTAATATAAGCTCCTTAACAATAATGATATTATACTTTATTTCTGTAACAATTCTAGAGGAGTAAAAAATTATGTGGGAATTAAGCTTACCAAAAAATCAGTTTTGAGGATACAGATGATATAAGAGACTAGGTTTATCCTTTGGAATTTAATCTAGGAGGAAAAGGGCAAGCAGGACACTTGATCGCTGAACTGTTTGGGGTTAGTATTAAATCAGATAGTGCCTTTGTAATGACAGAGGAATAGAAATAGTGTACTCAAGATAATTTTGCTTACTGCATAATTTTGGATTTGCTAAAACATCAAGGATGGTGTTTTCAAAGAGTATTACAGAATTCACTTCAGTTCTGTACAATGATTATCCTTTACTTTTGATGCATCATATATCAATTCAGAAAAATGTAACCACCTCCACTCTAATGTAGTTGCATATTATGACAGTGAGAAAACAATTCATTGTGCATTTAGAAGATCTGTTTGACATTTCTGTGATCCTTCATCCCTTTCACCTTGTGTACTTCAGCTTCTCCCCTCAGACTAACAGCTGTGGCCGCATACTTGGCAGCTGGTAGCCTAACCCCTCCAGAAGCCAAGCTCTTAAACAGACTTTCTAGGAGCAGACTTGGGCTCCATAATGTCTGCCTGCACACTCCCTCCTTGCTAGCTGATTCCTTGGCAAGTTCTTTGATTCATTTGATTTTTGGCAGAGGAACTCCCCTGCTGACTATGAAGTCTCTGATTCTGTCAAATGCTATAGTCAAGCTGATTGTTTATTTGACTGCCCCTTCCTATCACACCTAAAGATTTAAATTTTCTAAGATCTATGTTTAATGTCATACAGCACTAAATAAAAGAGGGTTCTGCATAGTTGAGTTGTATTGATATGAAGGATGAGCAATCCTTCACCCTGGGGCCAAACCCTCATTGATTCTAGCCTCTTTCCAACAAGAGGCTTATAACATAACACTGTGACCATTTCTTGGCAAAGACTACTTTTCCCACCTTATGCGGTGGCAAGTTACCAAGAGTCTCAAAGCAAATGCTTGGCCCAGATACAAGACACTCTCTTTCTTCCTCTCAATGGTGAAAATCTGGTCCATTATTTCCCTTTGATTTCTCTCTTTTATGGGTAAGGTTGCTGAAAAGACTCTGGAAAAGTTTGCTGTAGGTACTAATTGGAACTGGCCTTCTATCATTCAAAGACCTGAGTTCTGATATGATTAAAAATTTCAGCAGTATCTAATCTGATTAATTCTCTGTTATTCTACATGCATTTGAAAAATAACACAGGCAGAGATCTGTATGTAGCAGGAATTTTACAGAAGAAATTGAGATTTTTTTATTTCTTTCAGAAAGTGTCTTTTTTAAAATCAATGCTTATCAGTATGCTATGCATGATATAATTCACCAAGACCAAAAGAAGAAGAGAATATACATCTCAGATAATATCTATTAAATAATGACTTTATAAGTCAAGAGGATATGGATTTATTTACTGCTTTGAGAGATAAGCAAAGAGCTGCAACCCCTTTTCATTCTTGTATGAAATACATATACCAGTGCTAATCAAAATCTATTCTTTAAATACAACTTGTTTTTTATGGCATATTCAGCTAATTGTTTTAACCTTCCTATTTAGTTTAATTACTGAATGGTCTATTATGAAGAAAAACATAATTTTGTCATAATACAGTCTGAGCTTGAAATATGTATTCATTGCTTATTATGTGTGATACATACCAATGGACACTTGAGGTGTTTTCATATCATGGCTATTGGAAATAATACTGCAATGAACATTTAGGTGCATACATCTTTTGGAGTTAATGTTTTCATTTTCTTCAAATAAATACCTAGAAGTAGAACTGCTAGATCCTATGGTAGTTCTATTTTTTAAATTTTGTGGAGATTCACACTGTTTTCCACAGTGACTGCATTAAGTTGCATTCTCATCAATAGTGCACAAGGGTTTCCTTTTCTCTGCATCCTCGCCAACACTTATTATTTCTTGTCTTTTAATTGTATCCATTCTAACAGGTGTGAGGTGATAATTCATTGTGGGTTTGATTTGCATTTCCCTGATGATTAGTGACATTACGTAACTTTTCATGAACCTGTTAGCTATGAGTATGTCTTCTTTGGAAAAATGTCTATTCAGATCTGCGCATTTTTAAATTGGATTATTTTTTCCTCGATCTATATGAGTTTTTTATGTATCTTTCTTATCAACCCCTTATAAGATATATAATTTGCAAATATTTCTCCCTTCAGTAGGTTGCCTTTTCATTTTGTAGAACATTTCCTCTGTTTTTCAGAAGTTTTTAAGTTTGATATAGTCCCACTTGTTTAGTATTGCATTTTTTGCTTTTGGTGCCAGGCTCAAACAATCATCACTAAGACATATGTCTAGGAGCTAACTGCCTGTGTTTTCTTCTAGGAGTGTTATGGTTTCAAGTCTTATTTTCAAATATTTAATCCATTTTGGTTTGATTTTTGTGTGTGGTGTAAAATAGTCATCCAGTTTCATTCTTTTGCATGTGGCTGACTAGTTTTCCCAAAACCATTTCTTAAAGAAACTGTCCTTTTCCCATGATATATTCTTGGTTCCTTTGTTATAATTATTTGGCCATATGGGGCTTCTCTGGTGGTCCAGTAGTTATGACTCTGTACTTCCACTGTAGGGGCATGGGTTTGATTTTTGGTTGGGAAACTAAGATCCTGCATGCCCCATATTACGGTCAAAAATGAGAAAAAAAAAANAGTCATGCTTCAGAAGGTTCTCACTTGGCACCTTGAAAAACAGACATCTGATCCACACACAATTATTTAATTTTAGGCCAATTTTATTTTATTTATTTTTTAGGCCTATTTTATATTGTAATTAATGGCCCATCATTGGGAAATTAGAGTTTGCCTTCTATGGTGTTTTCTATTTTTAGAAAATACTTCTATAGTGTTTTATACTTTTAATCACATTTTAAGATTCACTTCCTAAGCTCATTCTTGTTGACAGCCTTCCTTCTGCTCCTGGCTCTTTCTCATTTTTCACTATGGCATCTTTATTATATATCTTCATATTAATTGCTAAATGTTTAGGAACATATGAATACATATGCTTGAGTGCTGACTTTCACTTAAGTCACACAATGTACTTTCTGGTCACATTCCCAAGAATATTCTTCCCAACATTTTCCAGTACACATTCCTTCTCATGGTCCAGATTTCAGTTCAAGTGTCACCAACTGAGAGCCTCAAACCTAAAGTAGTTCTTGATCAGTCTCCCTTATGCCATTTTTGATGTTTTATTTTTTATTAAAGCAGCATGTTATTTATTCTATATTCTGTATTACGTTTCTTCAACTGGTACACAATGGTAGGAGCAAACTAGTTCATAAAATAGTGAAATAATTTCATATAGTTTGGTAAACAGCCATTGCTCTGAAATCCTAAAACCCCCAGTTCACCCAGCTAATCCTCTGTGGCACTCACTGGACATCCTCTCCATCCAGAATCGAAAGGGTTAATTCTGACTTAGGACTCTAAGTCAGGAGGACTCTAAGCCTGTTCCTGAACTATGGCCAATGCCTCCTCTGAATGACCCGAGCCTGTGTTGTAACAGCTGTTGAATATCTATAATGATTGCTGCTTATAGGATAGTTCCTAACTTGCCTTCAGCAATGAGCAGTGAACTTATTTGATTTATTTTTAGAGGCAAATGAGTTGTTTTTCTAGAACTCTGGGAACCAGATCATTTGGGCTTGGGCTTTGATAAGCTAAAAAAAATAGACAGAGGGTGGTTAAGCATTACTTTCTCAAGATAATATTCTATTTTGTGCTTTAAGATCTTGGTTTCATATGCCAGAAGTAGAATATTACCTCATCTTTGTCTGTGTGTTAGTTCTGGTACAACTTCTAATCTCCCCCCTGACAGATGAATATGTCAGAGCACTTATAAAAAGGTCAAATACTTAGTTGGAAAAAAAAAGACAGAGGGAGGGAGGGAAAAGGGGGGAGAGAGAGAGAGAATCACAGTCTGCCTCCCCCCGCCCCCCGGCCACCCAAATATTGCGGCTTTAAAAATGTTGAATAAATTGGATCTTAACATTAAAATGGTATCAAAATCATACTTTTAGTTGTAGAATTACAACTAAATTGTGGCTAAGACACCTAACTTATCACCGTAAAAATCTTTTATGGGCACAAGATGTATGATATGTATGCTACTATTGTATTAAGGCTTATTAAAATTTATAATGCATTTTCATCAATAAAATAGATTTATGGAACTTGATGTCAGGCTAAATGGAAATGGTATCCACATCAGTGGATACCTATAAGCATCAAATGAGATATCACACTTAAAAATGATTTGCAAGTATCTGTGCAGGGTGCAAAAATAGTACTTATTATATCAAGGAAAGGAAGCCTTATCCATTCTGGTAGCTCTCATGCCTGGTGCATTTTAGGTACATAGTAAATTGGTTGTTCCTGAATTGAAGAAATGAAGAATGAAACTAATTTAATCTTCCCATAATCTTGGTTCCATTTCTTTACTTAGATGACTCAAACATCCCCATATATGCCATCCACTTAGTTTTTCATTTCTTCATAAGGGGATTTGCCCTCTATAATACCCAAAAGAGCAAATATCAATCTGGAAAATTTTTAGTGAGTTGAAAAAATTATTGGGCTTATAGTATCAGGCATTAACTATTTTTCTTAAAAATAAACATTGACCTTGAGTATTAGCTGAAATACTCACACATTCAAAAACATTATAAAGAAAAGAATAACTCTCAAAGCATTATGGAAAGGTTTTTGGATCATGGTACTTGTGAATAGCCCATGTGGGCAGTTCTTGATCAGGCTAGTCAGGACTGCCTGCCTTTGGATCTCATATTCATGTTCTTAGCTCAGATTTCCCTGAACTTTTCATTTAAGTAGTTACCTTCACCATAATTTAAGAGAAGAATCCAAAGTGTTAAAGTCTCCAAGATATTCAGATTATTATTGAGCTACATAGTATTTAGTGAAGGAAAGTCTCACAGTAAGAAGTTTATAAAAGCTGGTACACATTTTAAGCTCCCACACATTATTAAGGATTTTCAAAAGGAATATGATACTGATCTCCCCTGTACTGAACATTAACAACATGGCTATTTTGTTTTTAATAATTCTGTACTTATTATATTTACCTCCAAAACTCAAGGATATTTTGAAATAGCATATGCCTCTGTTAATATAAGCTCCTTAACAATAATGATATTATACTTTATTTCTGTAACAATTCTAGAGGAGTAAAAAATTATGTGGGAATTAAGCTTACCAAAAAATCAGTTTTGAGGATACAGATGATATAAGAGACTAGGTTTATCCTTTGGAATTTAATCTAGGAGGAAAAGGGCAAGCAGGACACTTGATCGCTGAACTGTTTGGGGTTAGTATTAAATCAGATAGTGCCTTTGTAATGACAGAGGAATAGAAATAGTGTACTCAAGATAATTTTGCTTACTGCATAATTTTGGATTTGCTAAAACATCAAGGATGGTGTTTTCAAAGAGTATTACAGAATTCACTTCAGTTCTGTACAATGATTATCCTTTACTTTTGATGCATCATATATCAATTCAGAAAAATGTAACCACCTCCACTCTAATGTAGTTGCATATTATGACAGTGAGAAAACAATTCATTGTGCATTTAGAAGATCTGTTTGACATTTCTGTGATCCTTCATCCCTTTCACCTTGTGTACTTCAGCTTCTCCCCTCAGACTAACAGCTGTGGCCACATACTTGGCAGCTGGTAGCCTAACCCCTCCAGAAGCCAAGCTCTTAAACAGACTTTCTAGGAGCAGACTTGGGCTCCATAATGTCTGCCTGCACACTCCCTCCTTGCTAGCTGATTCCTTGGCAAGTTCTTTGATTCATTTGATTTTTGGCAGAGGAACTCCCCTGCTGACTATGAAGTCTCTGATTCTGTCAAATGCTATAGTCAAGCTGATTGTTTATTTGACTGCCCCTTCCTATCACACCTAAAGATTTAAATTTTCTAAGATCTATGTTTAATGTCATACAGCACTAAATAAAAGAGGGTTCTGCATAGTTGAGTTGTATTGATATGAAGGATGAGCAATCCTTCACCCTGGGGCCAAACCCTCATTGATTCTAGCCTCTTTCCAACAAGAGGCTTATAACATAACACTGTGACCATTTCTTGGCAAAGACTACTTTTCCCACCTTATGCGGTGGCAAGTTACCAAGAGTCTCAAAGCAAATGCTTGGCCCAGATACAAGACACTCTCTTTCTTCCTCTCAATGGTGAAAATCTGGTCCATTATTTCCCTTTGATTTCTCTCTTTTATGGGTAAGGTTGCTGAAAAGATTCTGGAAAAGTTTGCTGTAGGTACTAATTGGAACTGGCCTTCTATCATTCAAAGACCTGAGTTCTGATATGATTAAAAATTTCAGCAGTATCTAATCTGATTAATTCTCTGTTATTCTACATGCATTTGAAAAATAACACAGGCAGAGATCTGTATGTAGCAGGAATTTTACAGAAGAAATTGAGATTTTTTTATTTCTTTCAGAAAGTGTCTTTTTTAAAATCAATGCTTATCAGTATGCTATGCATGATATAATTCACCAAGACCAAAAGAAGAAGAGAATATACATCTCAGATAATATCTATTAAATAATGACTTTATAAGTCAAGAGGATATGGATTTATTTACTGCTTTGAGAGATAAGCAAAGAGCTGCAACCCCTTTTCATTCTTGTATGAAATACATATACCAGTGCTAATCAAAATCTATTCTTTAAATACAACTTGTTTTTTATGGCATATTCAGCTAATTGTTTTAACCTTCCTATTTAGTTTAATTACTGAATGGTCTATTATGAAGAAAAACATAATTTTGTCATAATACAGTCTGAGCTTGAAATATGTATTCATTGCTTATTATGTGTGATACATACCAATGGACACTTGAGGTGTTTTCATATCATGGCTATTGGAAATAATACTGCAATGAACATTTAGGTGCATACATCTTTTGGAGTTAATGTTTTCATTTTCTTCAAATAAATACCTAGAAGTAGAACTGCTAGATCCTATGGTAGTTCTATTTTTTAAATTTTGTGGAGATTCACACTGTTTTCCACAGTGACTGCATTAAGTTGCATTCTCATCAATAGTGCACAAGGGTTTCCTTTTCTCTGCATCCTCGCCAACACTTATTATTTCTTGTCTTTTAATTGTATCCATTCTAACAGGTGTGAGGTGATAATTCATTGTCGGTTTGATTTGCATTTCCCTGATGATTAGTGACATTACGTAACTTTTCATGAACCTGTTAGCTATGAGTATGTCTTCTTTGGAAAAATGTCTATTCAGATCTGCGCATTTTTAAATTGGATTATTTTTTCCTCGATCTATATGAGTTTTTTATGTATCTTTCTTATCAACCCCTTATAAGATATATAATTTGCAAATATTTCTCCCTTCAGTAGGTTGCCTTTTCATTTTGTAGAACATTTCCTCTGTTTTTCAGAAGTTTTTAAGTTTGATATAGTCCCACTTGTTTAGTATTGCATTTTTTGCTTTTGGTGCCAGGCTCAAACAATCATCACTAAGACATATGTCTAGGAGCTAACTGCCTGTGTTTTCTTCTAGGAGTGTTATGGTTTCAAGTCTTATTTTCAAATATTTAATCCATTTTGGTTTGATTTTTGTGTGTGGTGTAAAATAGTCATCCAGTTTCATTCTTTTGCATGTGGCTGACTAGTTTTCCCAAAACCATTTCTTAAAGAAACTGTCCTTTTCCCATGATATATTCTTGGTTCCTTTGTTATAATTATTTGGCCATATGGGGCTTCTCTGGTGGTCCAGTAGTTATGACTCTGTACTTCCACTGTAGGGGCATGGGTTTGATTTTTGGTTGGGAAACTAAGATCCTGCATGCCCCATATTACGGTCAAAAATGAGAAAAAAAAAATTCCCTCACTGGAGTGATAATAGAGGTGGGTGAGTTGAAAGCTGAAAGGGAAAATTGACCATGAGCTTATCTCTGGACTTCTAATCTGTTCCAAAAATCCGTGTGTCTGTTTTTCTGCCATTACCAAACTGTTTTAAATACTATAATATTGTAAAGTAGTTTGAAACTACATAGCAAGGTTGTTCTAGCTTTGCTTCTCTTTCTCTAATTATTTTGACTATTCAAGGTCTTTTGTGGTTTCACACAAATTTTAGTATTTTTTTTCTATTTCTATCAAAAAAAAAATGGAATTTTGATAGAGACATGGTAATTTAAATTGAATCCCCCAGGATACTTACAATTTTTAACTTCCAGTATGAACTATATTGAACTCACACACTGAATTATAGTTTTGCAATTTGAAGTTCTATAGTAGATTTTGGTCTAAAATTGTATACCTACTTGTATTTTTAAAAGACGATTTCAAATTCGACAATAAAATATCCAGGTGCAACTGTGTGTGTGATTGAACACACACACACTCATCACCCTTAATTAAAAGACACTAGTTTCCTTATAGTAAATATACTTTTTCATAACATTTATAGGTATTGAAACACAAGCAAGATCAAACTTTTCACATAGCACATTTTTAAAGAATAGTGATTTTCCCTTCTATAGAATATAGGATATTTATTAAATAATCTACTATTTAATAAGTATAACATATAGTTGCTACATATAGGAAGGTATTACTGACTTCTGTCATTAGAATGATTAGGATAAGCTAACTATAAATAAACTGTCCATGTGTTTCCTACTCTCATATACACAGAGCTGTCATATGTCTAAGATCTAACTAATTAAAACCACACCTACAAATTGGCAGTACTTTAGTTTCTAAAAAGTATGTATGTGCATAATTTGTAAAATAGGAAATCCAGGGATCGTGATTCAATATATGGCATTTTTAAGATATGTACAAATTGTTTCGGGGTAAATATAAAGCAATGATCTATTTCTAGGAGATGGTGGTAAAATGGACTGAATAAATAACTCATCAATAGAAAAAGGGAAGGCTAAGCAGTAAGGATAGAATTTTTAGATATTTTTGAGAAAATTAAAATAGTAGAAATTTATCAATTATTGTGTGCGTTTTATAAGGTCTTGCAAAGCTTTTCATCTCAAAAGATCCAAAACTGCTAAATAAAATGCTGGCTAGAATTAGATGAGAAGATGAGATAGAGTTTTTTTTTTTTTTATATTTTAAATTTAAAAGAGACAGATGGAATGATAGACTGATAACTCTGTGCTTGCAGTATAAAGCATACATTGCTGCAATTGTAAGTAACTAGGATCTGATAGAGCAGATTCATATTATAATTAGTTCATTTGAATCCAAAACAGAGTCTATATATTCTAAGCAAACGTACCTGAGCCAAGTGATACCACTACGATGGCTAGTACATTAAAGTGCCCTCATGAAGAACATTGATTGCTTAAGGTCAATAACTCAGAATCACTGTATATTTTTGCCAAAGTGTTCATTAAAACAATGAATTCAGCTTGAAGCCAAACTAAATAGAAGGATGTCAAACTATCATTATGTATGGAGATATTTATTACTAGACATTTAATAGAAAACTCTGAACTTTTGGTGACTTTATTGGCCATGTTGCCATTACAGAAATGTAGATTTACATTTCCTTTTGGTGCAGTGAGGTCTCTTTTGGTTAAGAGAACAAAAGCAGAGGGGGCATGACATTTCTGAAACTTCTGTCCAACATCAGCACTTACTGCTTCCAATTCAGCAGCCAAGTCAGTTAACAGCCAGCCAAAGTGATTCTTCCATTCACACTCCATAGCCCTAAGGAGCAGTGACCTTTGGGAAAATCTGCCATACTCTACTTCCTTTTCTATGCCCATCCATCAAGCAGATGAGCAGTTTATTTCTGCCGTGGTACACTGCCACCTCAATGAATTCCTGAAAGACATCTACCACTGTCAACTTCAATATCAGCAGGCAAAACCACAAACAGGTCCAATTTGTTCAATTTTATAAGAGATTTAAAAGTAGTGTCCGATATACCTGTTCAGTTGATTGTGGGAAAGGGACTGAGTTCTGAAAGAGCTTTAGAATAGCTTTGGGTGCTTAGGGTACCCTCAAAGGATTCATGAAATACTCTAGGATAATTTAACTGGACATGCATAACCATACATTCTAGTTTGTTGTAATTCAGTTAGGAAAAAAATAATTGTTATAAGCAATGGGAAAGTAATTGCACTTAATATGAAGCTTAACTTATTTATGTAGTAGCCAATGGAAATGTCTCACAAATAAAAATGTATATCATAGAAGGGAAAACATGACCCTTAGCTTTATGAGGTATACTTATACATCATACTTTATTGAATAATTTGATATTATAGCCAGTACAAGCAATTCAAATAGATAAAAATTGAAAATAAGTAGTTAAGTTTAAAAAATCACCTTATTTATCTTAACCTTGGAACTTTAAGGATATATTTAATAAAGTTATTCAATTGATTTTTAAATTTAAGCAACAGGTAGCTCAGCTGGTAAAGAAGCCACCTGCAATGCAGGAGATCCCTGTTGGATTCCTGGGTCAGGAAGATCCACTAGAGAAGAGATAGGCTACCCACTCCATTATTCTTTGCTGGTGACCCAGCTGGTAAAGAATATGTCTGTAATGTGGGAAAGCTGGGTTCAATCCTAGGGTTGGAAAGATCCCCTGGAGAAGGAAAAAGCTACCCACTCCAGTATTCTGGCCTGGAGAAATCATGGGGTTGCAAATAGTTGGACACGACTGAGCAACTTTCACTTCACTTCAAGTATATTTCAACCAATATGCCTAGTTTGAGCTGTGTTTATAAACATTAAATCATTTCTAAAAGGTAGAATTTCTTGGTGCAGAGGTAGCATTACAATAAAGGTACACTCATATATGGAAGAAGAGGTTTCCAAAGCTCTATAATTTTAATATTTCACTATGATTCCTGAAATGACCAATGTAGTTACAATTACGCCATGATAGAAGCATGTTATGTATAATATTTTAATTTTAAAATCTAAAAGTATTATTTAATACAGAAGTACTAACATAGCAAAATTTAAGCAAAAGCTCTCTGTAGTCATAAAAGATTTTAATTTTTATTCTGTCAACTGCATCAAAGAAATTGCTCTATTATGATGTAAAGGAAATTTGTAGTGCATTTTAGAGAAAAAAAGATGAGAAAAAGTAAAAATGAATATGCTCCACATCACAATGGAAACTTAGCTTGTACTTTATTACCTGTGTAACAATTTCTATAGACAATATTTTTGGTATTAAAAATTGTTAGAAACTAACTGTAACCTCCTGAAACTAACTGTAAACAGCTTTTACAAAGAGAGAGTCTTTTTCCATGATACAGAAAAAGGGGAATAGTATACCTGGAATCATAAATATCTTGAAACAAGGAAGCAATCATATCATCAATTCTAAACTTATATAAAAAAAATTTGTATGCTGTGCTTCTTTAAGGCAGTTACCTGTTAAGTTGGGAACTGTCTGTCCATAAGCAAAAAGAATTTGATAAATACAATATTAAAAAAATATGGTTCTCATCTATAGCACATGGGAAACAGTTGGAAGAATTCTGAAGAGTTAAAAGAGTCTGTACTAAAATTTAGTTGAATTTACATCAGGTGGACTTATCATACAAAAAGAGGCCTATAAGAAAGTAAATACTAATGACACATTCCTTCTTAGAGATGAAAGCTAGACTTAGTGTTATGGAAAACCAATGTTTTACAAAAAGTGTTATCTATTTATTATTTCCCTTTTTACTCCACTTGTAAGAGAACTAACTTCCACTTACATATTCTTAAAAATAAATAATGGAAGACATACTCTATTCAGTAATGACATCCAAGTGTAAACATATACTTATTTCCCTTAGGATTTCAGTTAAGGAAGAAAAAAAGCAAATGAAGAAATGAAAGAAAAAGAATGTGAGTGAGAGTGAGAACATAGAGACATGAACAAAAAATAGAAAAATATATAGTGAGTTAGATAAGACTATTTATAACAGAATAGTGAGCTTTAGAATGCCAGTATCTCTTTAAAAGCACTTTTGGCAGTCAATTAGCTACTATCTATAACTTGCCAATTACTCAAAATATTAAATCACAAACTCATAAAAATATTAAATTCAGTAATATTGAGTAATTTAAAGTGGCTTCTTAAGACCACCAACAGGAAAACTGCTATTTATGAAAAGCAGAAGTATTTTTGAAGAATTGGGGAAGGCTGAACTCTTCACTCTTGGATTTATAATTTTAGATTTATATGGATTTATGGTAGTTAAAAACTAAGGTGAAAAATAAATACTGAAATTAGTCAGCACACAATATCAATATCATTTTTTCAGGGTGAGATTATCTATTAAAATTTTCTAGTTCCATATTTGAAGAAGATAAAATATAAAATTAGCTGCTATTATACTAGATTTGATAGATAGAGTGCCTGATGAACTATGGACTGAGCTTAGTGACGTTGTACAGGAGACAGGGATCAAGACAATCCCCATGGAAAAGAAATGCAAAAAAGCAAAATGGCTGTCTGCAGAGGCTTCACAAATAGCTGTGAAAGGAAAAGAAGTGAAAAGCAAAGGAGAAAAGGAAAGATATTAGTGTCTGAATGCAGAATTCCAAAGAATAGCAAGAAGAGATAAGAAAGCCTTCCTCAGTGATCAATGCAAAGATAGAGGAAAACAAAAGAATGGGGAAGACTAGAGATCTCTTCAAGAAAATGAGAGATACCAAGGGAACATTTCATGCAAAGATGGGCTCAATAAAGGACAGAAGTGGTCTGGACCTAACAGAATCCCAAAGAAAGGCAATGTCAAAGAATGCTCAAACTACCGCACAATTGCACTCATCTCACACGCGAATAAAGTAATGCTCAAAATTCTCCAAGTCAGGCTTCAGCAATACGTAAACCATGAACTTCCAGATGTTCGAGCTGGTTTTAGAAAAGGCAGAGGAACCAGAGATCAAATTGCTAACATCCGCTGGATCATCAAAAAAGCAAGAGAGTTCCAGAAAAACATCTATTTCTGCTTTATTGACTATGCCAAAGCCTTTGACTATGTGGATCACAATAAACTGTGGAAAATTCTGAAAGTGATGGGAATACCAGACCACCCGACCTGCCTCTTGAGAAACTGTATGCAGGTCAGGAAGCAGCAGTTAGAACTGGACATGGAACAACAGACTGGTTCCAAATAGGAAAAGGAGTACGTCAAGGCTGTATCTTGTCACCCTGCTTATTTAACTTCTATGCAGAGTACATCATAAGAAACACTGGGCTGGAAGAAGCACAAGCTGGACTCAAGATTGCTGGGAGAAATATCAATAACCTCATATATGAGGAGGGCACCACCCTTATGGTGAAAGTGAAAAGGAACTAAAGAGCATCTTGATGAAAGTGAAACTGGAGAGTGTAAAAGTTGCCTTAGAGCTCAACATTCAGAAAATGAAGATCATGGCATCCGGTCCCATCACTTCATGGGAAATAGTTGGGGAAACAGTGGAAACAGTGACAGACTTTATTTTGGGGGGCTCCAAAATCAGTGCAGATGGTGACTGCAGCCAGGAAATTAAAAGATGCTTACTCCTTGGAAGAAAAGTTATGACCAACCTAGACAGCATATTGAAAAGCAGAGACATAACTTTGTCAACAAAGGTCCATCTATCAAGGCTATGGTTTTTCCAGTGGTCATGTATGGATGCGAGAGTTAGACTGTGAAGAAAGCTGAGCACTGAAGAATTGATGCTTTTGAACTGTTGTATTGGAGAAGACTCCTGAGAGTCCCTTGGACTGCAAGGAAATCCAACCAGTCCATTCTGAAGAAGATCAGCCCTGGGTGTTCTTTGGAGGGAATGATGCTGAAGCTGAAGATACAGAACTTTGGCCACCTCATGCTAAGGACTGACTCATTGGAAAAGACTCTGATGCTGGGAGGGATTGGTGGCAGAAGGAAAAGGGGACGACAGAGGATGAGAGAGCTGGATGGCATCACCGACTCGAAGGACATGAGTTTGAGTGAAATCTGGGANTCTTTTAATTGTATCCATTCTAACAGGTGTGAGGTGATAATTCATTGTCGGTTTGATTTGCATTTCCCTGATGATTAGTGACATTACGTAACTTTTCATGAACCTGTTAGCTATGAGTATGTCTTCTTTGGAAAAATGTCTATTCAGATCTGCGCATTTTTAAATTGGATTATTTTTTCCTCGATCTATATGAGTTTTTTATGTATCTTTCTTATCAACCCCTTATAAGATATATAATTTGCAAATATTTCTCCCTTCAGTAGGTTGCCTTTTCATTTTGTAGAACATTTCCTCTGTTTTTCAGAAGTTTTTAAGTTTGATATAGTCCCACTTGTTTAGTATTGCATTTTTTGCTTTTGGTGCCAGGCTCAAACAATCATCACTAAGACATATGTCTAGGAGCTAACTGCCTGTGTTTTCTTCTAGGAGTGTTATGGTTTCAAGTCTTATTTTCAAATATTTAATCCATTTTGGTTTGATTTTTGTGTGTGGTGTAAAATAGTCATCCAGTTTCATTCTTTTGCATGTGGCTGACTAGTTTTCCCAAAACCATTTCTTAAAGAAACTGTCCTTTTCCCATGATATATTCTTGGTTCCTTTGTTATAATTATTTGGCCATATGGGGCTTCTCTGGTGGTCCAGTAGTTATGACTCTGTACTTCCACTGTAGGGGCATGGGTTTGATTTTTGGTTGGGAAACTAAGATCCTGCATGCCCCATATTACGGTCAAAAATGAGAAAAAAAAAATTCCCTCACTGGAGTGATAATAGAGGTGGGTGAGTTGAAAGCTGAAAGGGAAAATTGACCATGAGCTTATCTCTGGACTTCTAATCTGTTCCAAAAATCCGTGTGTCTGTTTTTCTGCCATTACCAAACTGTTTTAAATACTATAATATTGTAAAGTAGTTTGAAACTACATAGCAAGGTTGTTCTAGCTTTGCTTCTTTTTCTCTAATTATTTTGACTATTCAAGGTCTTTTGTGGTTTCACACAAATTTTAGTTTTTTTTTCTATTTCTATCAAAAAAATGGAATTTTGATAGAGACATGGTAATTTAAATTGAATCCCCCAGGATACTTACAATTTTTAACTTCCAGTATGAACTATATTGAACTCACACACTGAATTATAGTTTTGCAATTTGAAGTTCTATAGTAGATTTTGGTCTAAAATTGTATACCTACTTGTATTTTTAAAAGACGATTTCAAATTCGACAATAAAATATCCAGGTGCAACTGTGTGTGTGATTGAACACACACACACTCATCACCCTTAATTAAAAGACACTAGTTTCCTTATAGTAAATATACTTTTTCATAACATTTATAGGTATTGAAACACAAGCAAGATCAAACTTTTCACATAGCACATTTTTAAAGAATAGTGATTTTCCCTTCTATAGAATATAGGATATTTATTAAATAATCTACTATTTAATAAGTATAACATATAGTTGCTACATATAGGAAGGTATTACTGACTTCTGTCATTAGAATGATTAGGATAAGCTAACTATAAATAAACTGTCCATGTGTTTCCTACTCTCATATACACAGAGCTGTCATATGTCTAAGATCTAACTAATTAAAACCACACCTACAAATTGGCAGTACTTTAGTTTCTAAAAAGTATGTATGTGCATAATTTGTAAAATAGGAAATCCAGGGATCGTGATTCAATATATGGCATTTTTAAGATATGTACAAATTGTTTCGGGGTAAATATAAAGCAATGATCTATTTCTAGGAGATGGTGGTAAAATGGACTGAATAAATAACTCATCAATAGAAAAAGGGAAGGCTAAGCAGTAAGGATAGAATTTTTAGATATTTTTGAGAAAATTAAAATAGTAGAAATTTATCAATTATTGTGTGCGTTTTATAAGGTCTTGCAAAGCTTTTCATCTCAAAAGATCCAAAACTGCTAAATAAAATGCTGGCTAGAATTAGATGAGAAGATGAGATAGAGTTTTTTTTTTTTTTATATTTTAAATTTAAAAGAGACAGATGGAATGATAGACTGATAACTCTGTGCTTGCAGTATAAAGCATACATTGCTGCAATTGTAAGTAACTAGGATCTGATAGAGCAGATTCATATTATAATTAGTTCATTTGAATCCAAAACAGAGTCTATATATTCTAAGCAAACGTACCTGAGCCAAGTGATACCACTACGATGGCTAGTACATTAAAGTGCCCTCATGAAGAACATTGATTGCTTAAGGTCAATAACTCAGAATCACTGTATATTTTTGCCAAAGTGTTCATTAAAACAATGAATTCAGCTTGAAGCCAAACTAAATAGAAGGATGTCAAACTATCATTATGTATGGAGATATTTATTACTAGACATTTAATAGAAAACTCTGAACTTTTGGTGACTTTATTGGCCATGTTGCCATTACAGAAATGTAGATTTACATTTCCTTTTGGTGCAGTGAGGTCTCTTTTGGTTAAGAGAACAAAAGCAGAGGGGGCATGACATTTCTGAAACTTCTGTCCAACATCAGCACTTACTGCTTCCAATTCAGCAGCCAAGTCAGTTAACAGCCAGCCAAAGTGATTCTTCCATTCACACTCCATAGCCCTAAGGAGCAGTGACCTTTGGGAAAATCTGCCATACTCTACTTCCTTTTCTATGCCCATCCATCAAGCAGATGAGCAGTTTATTTCTGCCGTGGTACACTGCCACCTCAATGAATTCCTGAAAGACATCTACCACTGTCAACTTCAATATCAGCAGGCAAAACCACAAACAGGTCCAATTTGTTCAATTTTATAAGAGATTTAAAAGTAGTGTCCGATATACCTGTTCAGTTGATTGTGGGAAAGGGACTGAGTTCTGAAAGAGCTTTAGAATAGCTTTGGGTGCTTAGGGTACCCTCAAAGGATTCATGAAATACTCTAGGATAATTTAACTGGACATGCATAACCATACATTCTAGTTTGTTGTAATTCAGTTAGGAAAAAAATAATTGTTATAAGCAATGGGAAAGTAATTGCACTTAATATGAAGCTTAACTTATTTATGTAGTAGCCAATGGAAATGTCTCACAAATAAAAATGTATATCATAGAAGGGAAAACATGACCCTTAGCTTTATGAGGTATACTTATACATCATACTTTATTGAATAATTTGATATTATAGCCAGTACAAGCAATTCAAATAGATAAAAATTGAAAATAAGTAGTTAAGTTTAAAAAATCACCTTATTTATCTTAACCTTGGAACTTTAAGGATATATTTAATAAAGTTATTCAATTGATTTTTAAATTTAAGCAACAGGTAGCTCAGCTGGTAAAGAAGCCACCTGCAATGCAGGAGATCCCTGTTGGATTCCTGGGTCAGGAAGATCCACTAGAGAAGAGATAGGCTACCCACTCCATTATTCTTTGCTGGTGACCCAGCTGGTAAAGAATATGTCTGTAATGTGGGAAACCTGGGTTCAATCCTAGGGTTGGAAAGATCCCCTGGAGAAGGAAAAAGCTACCCACTCCAGTATTCTGGCCTGGAGAAATCATGGGGTTGCAAATAGTTGGACACGACTGAGCGACTTTCACTTCACTTCAAGTATATTTCAACCAATATGCCTAGTTTGAGCTGTGTTTATAAACATTAAATCATTTCTAAAAGGTAGAATTTCTTGGTGCAGAGGTAGCATTACAATAAAGGTACACTCATATATGGAAGAAGAGGTTTCCAAAGCTCTATAATTTTAATATTTCACTATGATTCCTGAAATGACCAATGTAGTTACAATTACGCCATGATAGAAGCATGTTATGTATAATATTTTAATTTTAAAATCTAAAAGTATTATTTAATACAGAAGTACTAACATAGCAAAATTTAAGCAAAAGCTCTCTGTAGTCATAAAAGATTTTAATTTTTATTCTGTCAACTGCATCAAAGAAATTGCTCTATTATGATGTAAAGGAAATTTGTAGTGCATTTTAGAGAAAAAAAGATGAGAAAAAGTAAAAATGAATATGCTCCACATCACAATGGAAACTTAGCTTGTACTTTATTACCTGTGTAACAATTTCTATAGACAATATTTTTGGTATTAAAAATTGTTAGAAACTAACTGTAACCTCCTGAAACTAACTGTAAACAGCTTTTACAAAGAGAGAGTCTTTTTCCGTGATACAGAAAAAGGGGAATAGTATACCTGGAATCATAAGTATCTTGAAACAAGGAAGCAATCATATCATCAATTCTAAACTTATATAAAAAAAATTTGTATGCTGTGCTTCTTTAAGGCAGTTACCTGTTAAGTTGGGAACTGTCTGTCCATAAGCAAAAAGAATTTGATAAATACAATATTAAAAAAATATGGTTCTCATCTATAGCACATGGGAAACAGTTGGAAGAATTCTGAAGAGTCAAAAGAGTCTGTACTAAAATTTAGTTGAATTTACATCAGGTGGACTTATCATACAAAAAGAGGCCTATAAGAAAGTAAATACTAATGACACATTCCTTCTTAGAGATGAAAGCTAGACTTAGTGTTATGGAAAACCAATGTTTTACAAAAAGTGTTATCTATTTATTATTTCCCTTTTTACTCCACTTGTAAGAGAACTAACTTCCACTTACATATTCTTAAAAATAAATAATGGAAGACATACTCTATTCAGTAATGACATCCAAGTGTAAACATATACTTATTTCCCTTAGGATTTCAGTTAAGGAAGAAAAAAAGCAAATGAAGAAATGAAAGAAAAAGAATGTGAGTGAGAGTGAGAACATAGAGACATGAACAAAAAATAGAAAAATATATAGTGAGTTAGATAAGACTATTTATAACAGAATAGTGAGCTTTAGAATGCCAGTATCTCTTTAAAAGCACTTTTGGCAGTCAATTAGCTACTATCCATAACTTGCCAATTACTCAAAATATTAAATCACAAACTCATAAAAATATTAAATTCAGTAATATTGAGTAATTTAAAGTGGCTTCTTAAGACCACCAACAGGAAAACTGCTATTTATGAAAAGCAGAAGTATTTTTGAAGAATTGGGGAAGGCTGAACTCTTCACTCTTGGATTTATAATTTTAGATTTATATGGATTTATGGTAGTTAAAAACTAAGGTGAAAAATAAATACTGAAATTAGTCAGCACACAATATCAATATCATTTTTTCAGGGTGAGATTATCTATTAAAATTTTCTAGTTCCATATTTGAAGAAGATAAAATATAAAATTAGCTGCTATTATACTAGATTTGATAGATAGAGTGCCTGATGAACTATGGACTGAGCTTAGTGACGTTGTACAGGAGACAGGGATCAAGACAATCCCCATGGAAAAGAAATGCAAAAAAGCAAAATGGCTGTCTGCAGAGGCTTCACAAATAGCTGTGAAAGGAAAAGAAGTGAAAAGCAAAGGAGAAAAGGAAAGATATTAGTGTCTGAATGCAGAATTCCAAAGAATAGCAAGAAGAGATAAGAAAGCCTTCCTCAGTGATCAATGCAAAGATAGAGGAAAACAAAAGAATGGGGAAGACTAGAGATCTCTTCAAGAAAATGAGAGATACCAAGGGAACATTTCATGCAAAGATGGGCTCAATAAAGGACAGAAGTGGTCTGGACCTAACAGAATCCCAAAGAAAGGCAATGTCAAAGAATGCTCAAACTACCGCACAATTGCACTCATCTCACACGCGAATAAAGTAATGCTCAAAATTCTCCAAGTCAGGCTTCAGCAATACGTAAACCATGAACTTCCAGATGTTCGAGCTGGTTTTAGAAAAGGCAGAGGAACCAGAGATCAAATTGCTAACATCCGCTGGATCATCAAAAAAGCAAGAGAGTTCCAGAAAAACATCTATTTCTGCTTTATTGACTATGCCAAAGCCTTTGACTATGTGGATCACAATAAACTGTGGAAAATTCTGAAAGTGATGGGAATACCAGNTGACCCTATGGACTGCAACATGCCAGGCTCCACTGTCCTTCCCTATATAATGGAGTTTGCTCCAATTCATGTCCATTGAGTTGGTGATGCTGTCTAACCATTTTATCTTTGACTGTCCACTTCTTCTTTTGTCTTCAATCTTTCCCAACATCAGGGTTTTTTCCAGTGAGTGGGCTTTTCTATCAGGTGGTTTCAGCTTCAATATCAGTCCCTCCAATGAATATTCAGGGTTGATTTCCTTTAGGATCACCTGGCTTGATCTCCTTGCTGTCCAATGGACTCTCAAAAGTCTTCACCACAGTTAGAAGACATCTATTATTCAGCACTCAGCCTTCTTTATGATCTAACTCTCACATCCATATATGACTACTGGAAAAACCATGGCTTTGATTGTAGAGACCTTTGTCGGCAAAAGGATGTTTGTGCTTTATAATATTCTTAAATATAAATATAAAGTCATAGAGTTCCTTAAAGAGCAAGTAGTCACCATCTGTAGTTACTGTGGAGCCCAAGAAAATAAAACTTGTCACTGCTTCTACTTTTTGCCCTTCTATTTGCCATGAAGGGATGGGACCTGATGCCATAATTTTAGTTTTTCTCAATGTTCAGTTTTAAGCCAGCTTTTCCACTCTACTCTTATGGCATATAGAATATATTTTATTTAAAAGCCAATAGAGCGTGGTATAGCCAATGGCTATAATATCAGCCATTAGGTTGATTTGTGATCTTTATCATCTGGACATATTGATGAGCATCTTANCCTCTTATGGCATATGGAATATATTTTATTTAAAAGCCAATAGAGCGTGGTATAGCCAATGGCTATAATATCAGCCATTAGGTTGATTTGTGATCTTTATCATCTGGACATATTGATGAGCATCTTACCAAATCTGCCTCAAAATTTAGTTTCAGAGATATTTAGTGTTGTTTGTGATAGCAAATAGGAGAAAAATATATTTAACAAAACTGTCTTAATTATATGACATATCTTACATATATACCTGTTAAGAACATTAGAAAATATTTTACAGCCGTCGCAAATCCTTAACATATTATTTTCTGAAAAAAAAGAAAAGTTTAAAACAGTAGCTACAACTTGAATCCTATAAAAGGGACTAGGAAAAAGACAAAATGTGTTTCCAGTGTAGTCAGGGAAATCCATAGAACATAAGAACAATGAAGTGAGAGATGGACCAGGAAGCCTGGGTGTTGAATGACTCAACATTTGAGTAAATAAAGGATGAGCATCAAAATAGTGCCCTATTCAGAGTGAATCCAGGACACAGACAAACAATGAATATGAGCCATGGACTGTAGCCCACCAGGCTCCTCCATCCATGGGATTCTCCAGGCAAGAATACTGGAGTGGGTTGCCATTGCCTTCTCCAGGGGATCTTTCCAACCTGGGGATCCGAACCCAGGCAGACCCTTTAACCTCTGAGCCACCAGGGAAGCCCCAAAATTCATACTACAAGGCAGCAAATGGAATGTGGAAAGTGCAAAAAAATGTTAAAAGAAAATATATTGAATGTAGACCACAGAAGCACAGTAGCAGCAATTCGGGAGAACATGTAGAAATGTATTTGATAGTAAAGTTGAAATAGAATGAATATCCTCTGGCTCTTCTTGAGTTTTTATAAAAATATAATAAGAGATAGTGAGAAAATCTATAAATCTCTGCCATGTAATCATAAAAAGAAAATAAGTGAGTAAAATAGACAAGAGTAGAGTTCAGGAATGGACTGGAACTAATATTTGAGTGTTTACTCTTTGCATAGAATTTTAAGAATAACTTTTTACTTATACCTCAGAAATTTCATTCCATATGGAATATTAAGTATTTAATAATTAAAGATGAGGGAACTGAGACTCAAAGAAAAAATTTCAGAAAAGCTCAGTGATTTACTAGGAGTACACAACAGTAAAGGAAGGAGTTGGATTTGAAATCCAAGTTTATCTGACTAAAAATTCTAGGTTCTTTCCTGCTCACACCTGTGCACCCTGAACAGTGCCTTAAGCACCACAGTGGTGCTTAATAAATATTAGCTGTGTCGCTGTTGTCATAATACCAATAAATAGCTTCCTAATCAGGGATGACAGCCTAATTTCCATACTAACTAAGGCTGCATTAAAAATGGATGTCATTATTTGGCATCTATATATATAGTTTTTTTAGGCAGAATATTTAAGAGAATGGTGGATTTAGTCAAGAATAGCTGGAGTAGAGTTATATTTACTGTAATACCATAAAAACAAGATGAAATTTGTAACCATTTTTGCTCATGAGATCATGAGAGTCCAGAATTAAATAGTGATTTATACACTGAAAATCCAAAATAAGGTTTTGAAGGTGATACTCTTTCCTTTCTTGAGGCTTATAAACAGTTTTTTTACTCTTCAGTTAATAATCTGTTTTATTTTATGCTATAAATCATCTAAAATCCATTTTTAAGATGTTTGTCAAACGAATGTCTAACATTGCTTTATTTTCATGCTTCATTGGAACTCAAATCATATACGTTACTCATTTTGCACATCTTAATTGATTCTATTTACACTCTTAAAAAAAAATTGTACCTCACTGAGAGTTACTTATTAGACTACTAAAAATGAGAAATTTATTTTCTAAAGTGCTCTTCCAAAGTATGTGCTCAGAAAATCTGGAGACTTTTGCAGAATGAAGTGATTATTAAATAAGTGTTGCAAGTATTCATACCTAGATTGCAAATATCTCTATTAATATAAAATGTTAATTACCTATCTTAATGACTCAAGAACCCTTGAAAATTATGTTACTGGAAGAAATGTTAATTGCTGTTACAGTAGTTTTAAAGCACATGTCAGCCAAACTGTTGATATAAATTCATTTTTTATGGTGAAATATTCTAGCTTTTTTCATAGTGCTAAGTGCAAAAGTATAAAAGGTATTTTTATCATCAACTAATAATGTTCTCACTTTCTTTTTTCTTCCTTCCATCCTGCTTTCTTTTTTGATTAGGAATTTGTCTAAATGCTTTCTACAGGAAATATTTTGGCATGTATATTGAGCATAATTTTATGGTCCAAATTTGTAGGCTATTAAATGAGGAACATATCTATGGTTTTAATTGGAGAATTATTTTTGAGTGTGTTACATAGGAAACCACGGGTAATATTATTATTATCATGCAGAATATGATCTCTCTCTTCTTAGGTAGCTATTAAGGACAATCAAACTATTTTGGATTTTCATGCAGTAGTAAAAGAATTGGAGTAAAACCTTTTTTCTCCCAGCATAATGCCACAGGAGACTTGTATAAAACTCAGGACATTCAGAAAATTTCTGTTTGTGGTCAGTGAATACTGCAAAGCTTTTAAGCTGTGTTTCATTGTGAGCTGACAGATTTTGGCAAGAATATGGGATGCCTATAAATGTTCACATGTAACCCATGAGAAAGAATATCATGGTGAAATAAAATGCATTGACCATAGTGAAACGTTTACTGGGAAATGTATTCTCAATCATGTCGTTCACACATATGCTTGAATTCTTATGTGAACTACTTATAAAAGTCATGTGTATAGCCTGGATTACTTTAACAAACTCTTCTATAAAGGCTAAGCTAAATCTTTTAGCCATTATAAGGATTTGAGCAGTGCCTTTCTGAATTCTCTACAGGAGAATTAAAGCAGAAATTCCAGGGTTCGTGTGTTCTTTTATACCAAGGGGTTGGCAACAGAGCTATGGAAGCATTCTGTAGAGGTATAGCAAAAGATAAATGAGTTCTTTTGAGTTCAAGTTCTCTTTATATTTTGACTAATTTAAAAAATGAGAGGGTGTTTTGTTTCTTAAATCTAGTACCTGAAGTGAATGGAGCATTCCATTATAATGAGGGATTACAACAAGTGTGAAGAAATTTCAAGGACACTCTTAAGAATATTTCAACACCTGCTTTTACAAGCAAAGTAAAGCCATATTCAATTCAGTTAAGCAGAATCATAGTGACTTAGAGGCCTAGTATAAGTTCTTCATTATGCAGCATTTTTCTTAATTAATATTCATTATAATGATCACACCCATCAAAAACTTTCATTTAGAAAGTGCCTAAGGTATATTTATTTTTGAGTGCAGATAAGACTATTACACAGATGCCTTGAAGTCGATTTTTCTCAGATCAGTTAGAAGTTATATTTGTAAAGGGCACATTTTCAGACAGGTATGCAATTATTCTTTATTAAAGTATCATAAACACTTTTTCAATCATTCTGGTTTAGAGAATGCTAAAAACATATGGTCCATAATCTTGCCAAGTATCATTCTTGTAGGATTGAAAACATATTACAAGAACTTTTTCTTCCTCTAGAAGCAAGTTGAAATCTTGTTTTTAATTAATACAGTTGGTGTATTTTTTAATGAAAGGTGTGTGAAGATGGGGATTATCCCCTTTACATTCATATCTTTGGAATTTTATCCTCATTGATAGGATGACCATATAAATTATTATCTAGTTCAGATTATTTTGAGAGGAAGATAAAATGCAACTGATAATTTTTTTATGAGACGGAGACCAGAAAGTATGTTTACCCAAATCATGTCAGGTAATAACCACAGTATCCTGTGCAATGTACTACAATGCACTAGAGTACCATTGTATAAAGAATAGCAGAGATTCCTTTCTACTCAGAAGAATCTATATTATTCTTTTCTTCTTGTCTACACAGCTAGACCATATTTTCCTTGTTTCTTTTCCCTTCTAGCCAGCTGACTCTGTGTGTGTGTGTGTGTGTGTGTGTGTGCTCAGTTGCTTCAGTTGTGTCTGACTCTTTGTGACCCATGGACTGTAGCCCACCAGGTTCCTCTATTCATGGAATTCTCCAGGCAAGAATACTACGGTGGGTAGCCATTCCCCTCTCCATGGGATTTTCCTGATACAGTGATCCAACCTGGGTCTCCTGCACTGCAGGTGGATTCTTTACCATCTGAGACATCAGGGAAGTGGATCTAAATTCAATATGACTTCTACCCTTAGAAAAGGTGAGAAATTTTCAGGTGAAACTATCACAACATTGTTAGTTGGCTATACCCCAATACAAAGTATTTTGGTGTTAAAAATTAAAAATAAAATTAAAAAATATTCACACATGAAAAGAGAAAAAGTGGGAAATTTGGACACAGACACACTCAGAGAGGACCTCATGTAAAGACATAGACAAACACAGAGGAGAGATGGCTATGTGAATATGGAAGCAGAGACTGAAATTAAGCTGCTACCAACTAAGGAGTATCTGTGGCTACTGGTAGCTGGAAGAGTCAAGGAAGGATCCCCTACCTAAAAACTATGGAAGAAGCATTGTCCAGTCAACATCATGATTTTTAACTTTTATCCTCTAGGACTCTGTGGATCACAACAAACCATGGAAAATTCTTAGAGATAGGAATACCAGACCACCATACCTGCCTCCTGAGAAACCTTTGTGCAGGTCAAGAAGCAACAGTTAGAACCAGACATAGAACAATGGACTGGTTCAAAATTGGGAAAGGAGTATGTTAATGCTGTATATTATCACTCTGCTTATTTAACTTATATGCAGAGTACATGATGAGAAACGCTGGGCTGGAGGAAGCACAAGCTGGAATCAAGATTGCTGCAGGAAATATCAATAGTCTCAGATACGTGGATGACACCACCCTTATGGAAGGCAGAAAGCAAAGAGGAACTAAAGAGTCTCTTGATGAAAGTGAAATAAGAAACTCAAAAAGCTGGCTTAAAAATCAACATTCAGAGAACAGATTATGGCATCCAGTCCCATCACTTCATGGGAAATAGATAGAGAAACAATGAAAACATTGACAGATTTTATTTTATTGGGCTCCAAAATCACTGTGGATGATGTCTGCAGCCATGAAATTGACTCTTGCTTCTTGGGAAAAAAAAGCTATGACAAACCTAGACAATGTATTAAAAAGCAGAGATATTACTTTACTGACAAAGCTCTGTGTAGTCCAAGCAATTGTTTTTTGCAATAGTCATGTATGGATTTGAGAGTTGGCCCATAAATAATGTTGAACACCAAAGAATTGATGCCTTCTAACGGGTGTTAGAGAAGACTCTTGAGAGTCCCTTGGACTGCAAGGATATCAAACCAGTCAACCCTAAAGGAAGTCAGTCCTAAATATTCACTGGAAGGATGTTGAAGCTGAAGCTTCAATACTTTGGTCACCTGATGCAAAGAACAGACTCACTGGAAAAGACATTGATGCTGGGAAAGATTGAAGGCAGGAGAAGGGGACAACAGAGCATGAGATGGTTGGATGGCATCACTGACTCAATGGACATTAGTCTGAGTAAGTTCTGAGAGATGGAGAAGGACAGGGAAGCCTGGTGTGTTGCAGTCCATGGGGTCATAAAGAGTCAGACATGACTGAGTGACTGAAAAACAGAATTTTGAGAGAATAAATTTATTTGTGTAGTTCACTCAGTTTGTGGCTCTTTGCTACACCAGCCCTAGGAAACAGATAAAATATTGAAGTCATTGTGGACTTCTATGGTTAATATCACCTAATACAGAAAAAATGACCATGGTTCTGACACACTAAGATTTTTAAAATATGACAGGATGGGTAAGCCTTGAAATTGGAACAGGGGTCACAATAGGAGTATATCAATTCCCCAATGTCAAAGTTGTAAAACATTTTACTTCCTTTCAATTCAGTTCAGTCACTCAGTCATGCCCGACTCTTTGTGACCCCATGGACTGCAAAATGCCAGGCCTCCCTGTCCATCACCAACTTCCAGAGTTTACTCAATCTCAAACTCATGTCCATTGAGCCCGTGAAGCCATCCAACCATCTCATCCTCAGTCATCCCCTTCTTCTCCCACCTTCAATCTTTCCCAGCAGCAGGGTCTTTTCAAATGAGTCAGTTCTTCTCATCAGGTGGCCAAAGTATTGGAGTTTCAATTTCAACATCAGTTCTTCCAATGAATACTCAGGACTGATTTCCTTTAAGTTGGACTAATTTGATCTCTTTGCAGTTGAAGGGACTCTTAAGAGTTTTCTCCAACACCATGGTTCAAAAGCATCAATTCTTTGGCGCTCAGCTGTCTTTATAGTCCAACTCTCACATCCATGCATGACTACTGGAAAAACCATAGCCTTGACTAAATGGATCTTTGTTGGCAAAGTAATGTCTCTGCTTTTTTGTAAGCTTCCTAGAGTTGTAGTTTTAGGTATTTCCAAGGAATAGATAACTTGTGACTAGGTGTTTTATTTCAGAACCAAATAGCTTTGCCAGGAAAGAGTTGTATTTGTTAAACAATCCACACAAATGGATAGCAAATCTTCATCCATGTATGCAAATGGTCTGCTTAGCAACCATCTATGCTTAAATAAAAAATTAAATTTAGCTAATTTGAAATCTCTTTGCCTTCCCAAACATAAGAAGTGTAAAATTTAAGCAAACTCCAAAATTGGTCAATAACTTTTCCCTGTGCAAACTTTTATGGCATGAATAAGCTTATTTCCCCTGCTGTTACTTATTGTTGTTTAGTCGCTAAGTCATGTCTGACTTTTTGTGACCATGTGGAGTGTAGCTGCCAGGCTCCAGTGTCCATGGAATTTCCCAGGCAAGAATACTGTAGTGGGTTGCCATTTGCTACTCCAGGGAATCATTCTGACCTAGGGATCGAACTCATGTCTCCTGTATTAGCAGGCAGATTCTTTACCAGTGAGCCACCTGGGAAGCCCACGTGTTTCTTTGCCCATACCTTAACCTAATATACTAAGAAAGCAGTACCCGTGCCTAAGAAGTATTAAAAAAAAA
>SJYW01038145.1:1301613-1330280 GCA_006410735.1 Raphicerus campestris
TGTATATTAGCTCAGGTTTTTCTATGCATTCAAAACAAAAATTCCATGTAACTACCCTTGTTATTTTAACCTGATTCATCCTCTGCAGTATTATTGTCTGTGCATTTGTGGGTTAGGATAACACTGGCAAGAATTTCTTGAGGCAGAAGTTTATAGGTTAGAGCCTTGGAAAAGTTTTCTAGGGTCTATAATATTTTTCACTTAATATTAATTGCAGATTCTTTTGTCTCAGCTTACTTATTAGAGAAAGGAAGTGGTATTTTGTTATGGGTTAACTTTAGTTAGTATCCTTGATATGAATTCACTTTCACTGCTTTATCTTTTTAATGAGTGAGTAGACTGAACAAATTTAATATTGCAAATCTCTTTTCCAAGTGTGTCAATAGCATGAAATGACCTTGGAGAGGATTTCAGCTCACTCATGTCAGTGTCTTGGTAGAAAGCCATTTGGCCCCAAATGGGAGCAGTGGGTCAACTCATCCTGCTCAGTTGGCAGGGACCTGCTGTCTTGGGCACATGCTGCTCAGTGGAATCATCCACATTTATCACCCTGAATATTAGCTGGTATAAAGTGAGAAGGAAAGAGGAAATTGCTCTCTCTCAGAATGCTGATTCTCTCTGAGGAAATTTGTCCTTTTTATCCATTTCTTCAGAAGTCTATACAGGTTCAAGAAATAAGTTCAATCAGTAAAGCAATCTAAACTAGAGGTTTGCTAAAATAGCAGACCTCAGTGGAGACCTTACTAGAAACTGGGAAGAATGATAATGCATTTGATGAAAGAAGTTGGTCTCATTAGGAATGGAGCTAAATTTGGATTCTTGTAGGAAAAAAAGTATGATACAGTTAGACTAGACTAATAAATACTAGGTAGTAGAAAGAGCCTGTAGTTTTTTATTTTCCTCTTTTTCTTTTACTTTTCCTTGTAGGAAATGAAAAAAAAAAGGCATCTATAAGTAAACAAAAGAGAATAGTTGTCCTTAGATAATATCTAAAGGAAAATTAAAAGACTATGTGTAACTTATTTGCCATATAATAACTAGGCTTCTTTGAATTTTAACTTATTTCTTATAAAAATACCAGCAAACTCATACATTTTAAACTTGATTCACTGATAAAAAAGATAGAAAACAATAGATTTCTTTCAGTAAAGATAGCAGTTAATAGGTAAAGAAATATCGAAGCTGCTCACTTTGTGATTCTGAACTCCCAGGTGCCAGTAAAAACCTTTGAACTCAATTGTAATCAAAGCTACTCATGATCATAAAGGTTATTTATCTCAGAATTGTGATACGAACTCCCTAAGAGGTTCAACTTCTCTATGAAAGGAATCAGGCAAGACAGGGCATATGGATTTTAAGGTGGAAGCTTATTTAGAGAGTTGTAACTCTTATTGATACTTCTATTCTGTCAGTATGATTGGCTTCTAATGTGTCATTTTGGCTAAGCTAAATTGCGTTTCCTGGAATTCCTTTCCTAGAATGTTTCTGGTTAAGATTGGTCAGAAGACAGTACATGTGAGATTTGGAAGCACTGGCCATGTTTGTTCTTGGAAGGTTGAATTTAAATCATGTACTTCTTTCTGGATCTGCTTGCTCACCTTGTTTCTTCAGCAGCAGTTGTGTACTTCACTGCCAGCTCCCAAGAAATTTTTTTATTTAACTTCTCCAAATCCTGGTGTGAGTGTGGCAAGAGCTCAGTGGAGACCATCAAGGATTCTAATGAAAGATAGATGTTAATACAAGCTGCACTTGTTCTTTGGGGTCTTCAAGTGTCACTCCTCTCCCCCACATTCCCTTCTAATTGTCCAGGGACTTCCTACTCAACACTAGAAATGAAGAAACAGTAGAGCTGAGAGTGTTCCACAAGTTCCTACAATCATTTAAAGTTGATTCACTTATACAGCTCTGATTCTACATTATTTCTAGTAGCTCTGAATGAATGTAGACTGACGGACTTTTTCTCCTAAATGCTTTTATATTCTAAGTCTGGTATGTATTAAGATCCATTCTTTTAAACTATAATGCTAAATTTTACAATTATACTGCTAAAGTTTCCGTATTAAGATTAATTTACCTAAGATTTTTAGATTTTTCATAAATATAATAAAAATGGTTCATATAAAAATTCAGAATTCAGTTGCCTTCAGTTCAGTTCAGTTCAGTTGCTCAGTCGTGTCCAACTCTTTGCAGCTCCATGAACTGCAGCACACCAGGCCTCCCTGTCCATCACCAACTCCCAGAGTTCACTCAAACTCACGTCCATCAAGTCGGTGATGCCATCCAGCCATCTCATCCTCTGTTGTCCCCTTCTCCTCCTGCCCCCAGTCCCTCCCAGCATCAGAGTCTTTTCCAATGAGTCAACTATTTGCATGAGGTGGCCAAAGTTCTGTATCTTCAGCTTCAGCATCATTCCCTTCAAAGAACACCCAGGGCTGATCTCCTTTAGAATGGATTGGGTGGATCTCCTTGCAGTCCAAGGGACTCTCAAGAGTCTTCTCCAACACCACAGTTCAAAAGCATCAATTTTTCAGCACTCAGCCTTCTTCACAGTCCAACTCTCACATCCAAACATGACCACGAAAAAAACCATAGCCTTGACTAAACGGACCTTTGTTGGCAAAGTAATGGCTCTGCTTTTGAATATGCTATCTAGACTGGTCATAAGTTTCCTTCCAAGGAGTAAGCTTCTTTTAATTTCATGGCTGCAATCACCATCTGCAGTGATTTTAGAGCCCCCCAAAGTAAAGTCTGACACTGTTTCCATTGTTTCCCCATCTATTTTCCATGAAGTGATGGGACCAGATGTCATGATCTTAGTTTTCTGAATGTTGCCTTCACCATCTAGCAATTCTATACATCTTCTTTTGATTAAACTCTGTTCTATTAAGACATTGTCAAGACCAAATGAGACATCAGAATTATCTCACATATATTTTTTTCCTGTTCTTAAGGAAAGTAGACACTTGTTGCTACTGGTTTAATTGCTTATTTTAACTAGGGTGAAAATTTTTATAATATGTGAAGCTGTAATTAACATTTATTAGAAATACTACACAAAATATAACAGAGTTCTGACATTTAAGAAATATACAGCTAATAACAATATCTTTGGTTTAGTCTAATGTGACTATTTCTTTTTTCCCGACCACATCTGTTCTTGTTTTAAACTGCTGTTTCAAATTAATTAATAATAGCACTCCTTTTTTATTTATCTAAGTTAAATAAAATACACTAGAACTCTGATGATTAACTTAAAAATTACCTCCTTGCTTCTATTTCAATATTTCCCAGTTTAGATTCTACTGAAATGAAATAGATGGTGTGTTTGAAGAGTTGTAGATACTTAACTTCAAATGTCATTCAATGTCCCAATTCTAGTTTTACTTAGTTGTTTATTGAGATCCTAAAGGGTGCTTGCACAAACTAAGTAGTTTCTCAAGGTGACAACTAATGCTGTTTCACAAGAAATTAGTTTGTCACATTTGAAATAAATTTCAAGTGGGAAAAAATGCAAATAAATACTCTATCAAAACCACTGTGTAATTTATAGGCAACAGTCATAAATACAAAGTCACTGGCATTAAATTTCTTATCCTCATTTTTCAGTTAAGAGGATCTGTATTTGTTGGAAATTAAATAGTACTGAATAACTTTAAAGAAAAATAAACCTGTCTCTGCGTGATTAGATTCTATTTTTAGCACACACTGTTTAATTTGGAAGTCTGGACATATAATAAGCCCAGCNAACATGACCACGAAAAAAACCATAGCCTTGACTAAACGGACCTTTGTTGGCAAAGTAATGGCTCTGCTTTTGAATATGCTATCTAGACTGGTCATAAGTTTCCTTCCAAGGAGTAAGCTTCTTTTAATTTCATGGCTGCAATCACCATCTGCAGTGATTTTAGAGCTCCCCAAAGTAAAGTCTGACACTGTTTCCATTGTTTCCCCATCTATTTTCCATGAAGTGATGGGACCAGATGTCATGATCTTAGTTTTCTGAATGTTGCCTTCACCATCTAGCAATTCTATACATCTTCTTTTGATTAAACTCTGTTCTATTAAGACATTGTCAAGACCAAATGAGACATCAGAATTATCTCACATATATTTTTTTCCTGTTCTTAAGGAAAGTAGACACTTGTTGCTACTGGTTTAATTGCTTATTTTAACTAGGGTGAAAATTTTTATAATATGTGAAGCTGTAATTAACATTTATTAGAAATACTACACAAAATATAACAGAGTTCTGACATTTAAGAAATATACAGCTAATAACAATATCTTTGGTTTAGTCTAATGTGACTATTTCTTTTTTCCCGACCACATCTGTTCTTGTTTTAAACTGCTGTTTCAAATTAATTAATAATAGCACTCCTTTTTTATTTATCTAAGTTAAATAAAATACACTAGAACTCTGATGATTAACTTAAAAATTACCTCCTTGCTTCTATTTCAATATTTCCCAGTTTAGATTCTACTGAAATGAAATAGATGGTGTGTTTGAAGAGTTGTAGATACTTAACTTCAAATGTCATTCAATGTCCCAATTCTAGTTTTACTTAGTTGTTTATTGAGATCCTAAAGGGTGCTTGCACAAACTAAGTAGTTTCTCAAGGTGACAACTAATGCTGTTTCACAAGAAATTAGTTTGTCACATTTGAAATAAATTTCAAGTGGGAAAAAATGCAAATAAATACTCTATCAAAACCACTGTGTAATTTATAGGCAACAGTCATAAATACAAAGTCACTGGCATTAAATTTCTTATCCTCATTTTTCAGTTAAGAGGATCTGTATTTGTTGGAAATTAAATAGTACTGAATAACTTTAAAGAAAAATAAACCTGTCTCTGCGTGATTAGATTCTATTTTTAGCACACACTATTTAATTTGGAAGTCTGGACATATAATAAGCCCAGCTGCTTTCTTATGTGATAGTTATGTTTAAAAATACATTAAAGGTTAAAATCTAATTTTCTAATTTCAATAGTACATGCATATGTCTTTTTTGGTTGCCAGAACGTTTTTAGGTGTTGAGTTGCATTATATATATACATATATAAGACTTCTGCATTAAAATGCTTCTGGCAATAAAGATGCCACACCTGAGAATGGTGGAAGATGGTGATACAAATTTTTTGTAAATGTACAATCAGTTTATGTGATTTACTTAAATTCTATGTAATATTTTATAAAATATTTATTTTTTCTAATCACAGTATACTATAATTGTATTCAAATTATAATTATATATAATAATAATTTCTGCATTAAAATGCCAGAGAAGGTAATGGCAACCCACTCCAGTACTCTAGCCTGGAGAATCCCAGGGACGGCAGAGCCTGGTGGGCTGCCGTCAAATCGGACACGACTGAAGCGAATTATCGGCAGCATCAGCAGCATTAAAATGCTGTGGAAATANAATTTCTGCATTAAAATGCCAGAGAAGGTAATGGCAACCCACTCCAGTACTCTAGCCTGGAGAATCCCAGGGACGGCAGAGCCTGGTGGGCTGCCGTCAAATCGGACACGACTGAAGCGAATTATCGGCAGCATCAGCAGCATTAAAATGCTGTGGAAATAACATTATTTAAATTACTAGTAGAATTATTCACTCAGAAGAATATATCTCATGATGCAATTCAATAATGCTAGCAGTGATTGTTGCTTTTCCAAGGTATAGCTGAATAGTCTTTCCTCTTTAATGTATGCCATTATAGATTTTGTAGAATATCTATTAAATTAAAGGCTAACTCTTTCAAAACTACAAATTTGACAGTGCACGTCTGTACCTTTCAAAAGAGTAATTTTATTTGCAATTTTTAAAGGAATCTCCATACTGTTTTCCATAATGGCTGTACTAGTTTGCATTCCCACCAACAGTGTAAGAGGGTTCCCTTTTCTCCACATCCTCTCCAGCATTNTAAAAAAGAGCCTAAGAAGTTGAGTAAAATAGAGCAAAAGCCTGGTAGTTTTAATAGAACCTAAGCCTTTTCTCTAGGATGCAGGTTGATGCCAGCTAGCCACATGAGCATAACAGAAGGTACTGTGGGCAATGATATTAATGAGCTTGATTTTCCTCACCTTTGGGAAGTGAAGTAGGGTGCTCTACACCAAAATAAATAGCCTGTTGGGAAGAAAGTAGTCTACTTTTATGCACTTTCTCCCACCCAGAGCACCAAATAAGCATGGATTCACTCACTCTCCCTGTGCAGATCTGTGACTTCACAACTGAAAATTCTACTGCCAGTGGAGCCAAATGCTGTCATGCTCCCTGAGAAAAATTTTTGGCCAAGCAGAAAAAGCCCTTCCTTGACTCACCATAGCTNGGATTCACTCACTCTCCCTGTGCAGATCTGTGACTTCACAACTGAAAATTCTACTGCCAGTGGAGCCAAATGCTGTCATGCTCCCTGAGAAAAATTTTTGGCCAAGCAGAAAAAGCCCTTCCTTGACTCACCATAGCTCCAAGCATGAATGGTGTTGTCAATGCTGCTCCAGCTCTTGTGAGATAAGTTAAATCCGGTAGGCAGATCATAGGGATTCTTGGCCTCAACATAAACCCCACTATTTCTCCATGGTTTTTCATGGAGAAAAACAGCAGAGTTATGCCTCCCTTAGCTAAATGACCAGGTAAACATTCCATCCAACACAGCACATTTTAGCTCCTGCACACAAGCAGCAGCAGCACACCTCTAAACCAGGAGTTCCAGAAATGGTAAAGTGAACCAGATAGTGTGTACCTTTTGTGCTCCAGGAATATTTTTTCAGTGTATGAACAAAGAGTCTTTCAGTTCAGTCACTCAATCCTGTCTGGCTCTTTGTGACCCCATGGACTGCAGCATGCCAGCCCTCCCTATCACCAACTCCCAGAGTTTACTCAAACTCATGTCTACTGAGTCAGTTATGCCATCCAACCATCTCATCTGTTGTCCCCTTCTCCTCCCACCTGCAATCTTTCCCAGCATCAGGGTCTTTTCAAATGAGTCAGTTCTTTGCATCAAGTGGCCAAAGTATTGAAGTTTCAGCTTCAGCATCAGTCCTTCCAATGCGTATTCAGGACTGTTTTCCTTTAGGATATACTTGCTGGGTCTCCTTGCAGTCCGAGGGACCCTCAAGAGTCTTCTCCAACACCACAGTTCAAAAGCATCAATTCTTCGGTGCTCAGCTTTCTTTGTAGTCAACTCTCGCATCCATTCATGAGTAGATGGACCATTGTCGTCAAAGTAATGTCTCTGCTTTTTAATATGCTGTCTAGGTTGATCATAGCTTTTCTTCTAATGAGCAAGCACCTTTTAATTTCATGGCTGCAGTCACCATCTGCAGTGATTTTGGAGCCCCCCCCCCAAAAAATAAAGTCTTCAGAACAATGTTAAAGGGGATGTAATATCATGCCATTCAGAATTAACATGTTGGAGGTTAGTAAATGAAAGAACTTTAAAGGGTAAGAAAACTTCAGACACTGATGTTTGCTCTTTCTGCAGTATTCACTTTTTACTTCATTATTCATTGCAGGTTTCTGCTAAAAATATAGAGGGAGCTGTGTTCTGTGAGTGTGATGGGATAGTGTAGGAAAAAGAGAGTTGAGTGTTCATATGGTTTTCAAAAGATAAATAATTTACTTGTAGTATTAAAGCAAAATTGATATCTGGGGAAGAAAATCACTGATTAAGTATCCCTTGAATTTCTTTGCACATGGCATTAAGTTTAGTCAAAGAAACAAATCAAAACAAATAAAAGTCTTCTTGTGAATTACTATAGCGTTTGAAGATGGGATGAATTTTCTCTCCACAGAATAATGAATCCACTTGTTCAATAAATATTTATTGAGACCATATAGTGTACCAGGTTCTAATCTAGGATAATGTTATTTCGCCATGAACAAGTCAAAGTCCCTGCCCTCAATGGAGTAAATATTGCAGTGTGAGCAGTAGAGAGAGGAGACAGAAAATAAACATTTAAAAATGATTTGTTAAATGGTGATGTACACTATGGCGCAAAATAAGGAGGAAGGAAGGATGAGGAAAACAGCTATAGGAAAACAGCTATAGGAAAATAGGTTGTGATTTTAAATAAATATCTCAAAAAAGGCTTTGGTGAGAAGGTCCCATTGGAATAAAGTTTTGAAGGGTTTGAGAGGCCAAAACATGCATATATTTGAGTATCTGGGTGGACAGAACAGTGAGTACAAAAGTATTGAATTGAATGTGTAGAGTGTGCTCAGAGTGGCTGAGGAACAGGAAAGGGGACCATCACAGAGATGAGCAATGGTAAGAGTGGAGAAGCTGTGTCAGAAATAACCACTGTGATTGCTCTGAAAACAGCTAGGTGAAAGTTATATGAGCAGAGGAAAAAATATGGTCTAATATTTTTAAAGGTTTGCTGTGTTATACTACTGAAAATTTTAAGTAGCAGGAACAGAAATAGGTAGAAACATTAAGAGGCAAATGAATTTTTTATTCAGGTGAGAGATGATGCAGGGTGGTGGCAATGAAAGTGGTGTGGAGTTATGAAATTTTTCTCATATTAGGAAAATTAAACCAAGAGGAGATTTCTGATGAATTAGTTGTGGAATATGAGAAGTGTCACTAAAGACAACACCAGTGTTTTTAGCTTGAGAACTTGAAGTATTGCAGCTATTGACCCAGGGATGACCTCATTAAAACTGACTGGAGACAGATACAGTTTTGTGAAATCTGAAATGGCAATTAGACACTAAGTAATAGATGCTGAGTTAGCAATAGGACATAAAAGTCAAATTTTTAAGGTTGTTTAGGTTGGAAGTACAGATAGATATTTAACTTATAAATATGCTTTGCATTCTGAAATTAAGCCAAAATTAAGATTGCCTTAATTGTTTCTAGTCCTCAAAATATTGAAACCTTGAATATTGCTCATAAACCTGGATTTTATAACAAAAAGAAACCATCCCTGAATTATAATATATTGATATCTGAAGATATTGCATGACATTTATAAAATAATAATTTGAGAAAATTAATCTTCCTGCCATGACCAAACTAATGTAACCACATACTTTTGAAAAATTTGTGTTTTTGTTTTCCTCCATTCAAATGTGTTGTGTTTTCTATTTGGTGAATCAATACTCCTGATGTCTGACTCCTTTTCACACTTGAATAACAAAGTTTTTCTTTTTGCTAAATGCTATCACCTAGGAATGAATCAGGTGGAGAAGAGGTATAAACTGAAGGTGTACAGTGATTCTCAATTCACGTGAGATGAAAAAACTAACAATGTGCAGGTCCCATTCCAAAAACATTATATTAGATTACTTGGAGGTAAGGTTCAGGTATCTGTTTCAAATAATCTTTAGGTAATTCTGGTGGTGGTTTAGTCGCTAAGTAGTGTCCAACTCTCGTGACCCTATGGACTGTAGCCTGCCAGGCTCATCTGTCCATGGGATTCTCTAGGCAAGAATACTGGAGTGGGTTGCCATTTCCTTCTTCAAAAAAACATCGGTGGTGGTGGTTTAGTCCCTAAGTCGTTAGGTAATTCTAGTGAGTACCCAATGTTGAGAATCATTGATTTGTAAATTGCAGAGGTGAGAAGGAACCTGAAAGAAAGACCAGGAAGAAATAGCTAGTGACGAGGAGAAAGAAAATAGAGTGTTGACCTGAAACAAATAGACCGCCAGATATTCCTCCTGCAAAGATGGCTTTATTGTGAATCAGGAAAGAACTGCAATTCAGAGTCTTCCACCTTGGTGGACACATGCGAGTCCCCAGCAGGGAAGGAGAACATTTTTATAGAGAGGAAAGGAAGTTGGGAGGACTAGACTAAACAAAGGGTCCATGGCTTTTCACTGGATGAGTTTTTGTCATGAAAGAAATTCTGTCTTCTTTCTGCTGGACTTTGCTATTAATTATCTCAGGGCATGAGAACTTTCCCTTCTGGTCTCCCAACCCTATTTAATTGAGGCCTCTGTTTATTAGTTTTACATATTTTCCCCTTTCTATCAACATCTGTCTCGGAAAGCATTCCTGATCTAGACAGATTTTTCCAGTTTCAGGGGCTTTTTGTCTCTCAGTGTCAGGAAGGAACTTTCCTGGGTGCATTGTCTCACACTGAAGGTACAGTGCACCACTGGAAATTTTTTAGGGTCACATTCAGGTAACAAGGAGGGGTAGGAGGGAGAACTCTCACTCATTTTTTATCTAAAGTTCATATGTTATCAAGATCATGGACATTAACATTCATAATCTGAAGTGTTATGTGGTTGTTTTATCAGATGTCATCTGCTTCAGACTGGGGAAATCTTTATTTTCTGGTCACCAGATGATGTGCAGGTCCAGTCAGGATTTGGCACTTGCTTTAGGCGCGTCACCTGCATCCAAGAGTCTATTCCTTGGAGTCTGATGGCACAGTTTACTTAGCAAAACTTGATGGGTGTCTTTCCAGAGAGTTTGGAAAGAGTTCTTCTGGAGTGTCTTTTTGATAGATGAAATTTCCAAGTTAAAAGGTGTGATGCTTAAGGTCTTCATCTCCTGAAGGTGTACTGTGAAAAGACTGCCTTGTCAAAAAACAGGATTATTTTAAGTAGACACAGTACTGGAGTATCTCTGCTTTTATCAGTTGTGGGTCAAAGGATCTGGATTTAGAAGGACCAGCAGCAATGCTTTTGGACAAGGTAGTTGGGAGGCCTCTATAAATTTTGCAAATTGAGTCTTAATAATACTGTTAGTATGTTCAGTTAAACCAGAGGATTGAGGGTGGTATGCAAAGTGAACATGTGTAAAACTCACCAAAGAACACAGACTTGTTTCAGTACCTGGTCAGTAAAATGGGTTCCTTGATCACCATGAAGTGTGAGAGGACTTCCCTAGGTAAGGGTTTTCTTATCCAAAAGGACCTTAGCCAGAGAAGAGATAGTACTCTGTCTGCAAGAGAAGGCTTCAGTTAAGAGTGAAAGTATACAGATCATGATTAAAATACATTNGGGAGGGGGCTTCGGCATTGGGAGATCGTGTACACCTGTGGCTGATTCATGTCAATGTATGACAAAACCAATACAATATTGTAAAGTAGAATAAAGTGTTAAAAATAACTTTTTAAAAAAAGAGTAATTTTAATGACCTTGAAATCTCTCTTAGATGAATTGAAATATATCCACAGGCTTGTGAGGCAAGAATGTAAAAAAGAGCCTAAGAAGTTGAGTAAAATAGAGCAAAAGCCTGGTAGTTTTAATAGAACCTAAGCCTTTTCTCTAGGATGCAGGTTGATGCCAGCTAGCCACATGAGCATAACAGAAGGTACTGTGGGCAATGATATTAATGAGCTTGATTTTCCTCACCTTTGGGAAGTGAAGTAGGGTGCTCTACACCAAAATAAATAGCCTGTTGGGAAGAAAGTAGTCTACTTTTATGCACTTTCTCCCACCCAGAGCACCAAATAAGCATGGATTCACTCACTCTCCCTGTGCAGATCTGTGACTTCACAACTGAAAATTCTACTGCCAGTGGAGCCAAATGCTGTCATGCTCCCTGAGAAAAATTTTTGGCCAAGCAGAAAAAGCCCTTCCTTGACTCACCATAGCTCCAAGCATGAATGGTGTTGTCAATGCTGCTCCAGCTCTTGTGAGATAAGTTAAATCCGGTAGGCAGATCATAGGGATTCTTGGCCTCAACATAAACCCCACTATTTCTCCATGGTTTTTCATGGAGGAAAACAGCAGAGTTATGCCTCCCTTAGCTAAATGACCAGGTAGACATTCCATCCAACACAGCACATTTTAGCTCCTGCACACAAGCAGCAGCAGCACACCTCTAAACCAGGAGTTCCAGAAATGGTAAAGTGAACCAGATAGTGTGTACCTTTTGTGCTCCAGGAATATTTTTTCAGTGTATGAACAAAGAGTCTTTCAGTTCAGTCACTCAATCCTGTCTGGCTCTTTGTGACCCCATGGACTGCAGCATGCCAGCCCTCCCTATCACCAACTCCCAGAGTTTACTCAAACTCATGTCTACTGAGTCAGTTATGCCATCCAACCATCTCATCTGTTGTCCCCTTCTCCTCCCACCTGCAATCTTTCCCAGCATCAGGGTCTTTTCAAATGAGTCAGTTCTTTGCATCAAGTGGCCAAAGTATTGAAGTTTCAGCTTCAGCATCAGTCCTTCCAATGCGTATTCAGGACTGTTTTCCTTTAGGATATACTTGCTGGGTCTCCTTGCAGTCCGAGGGACCCTCAAGAGTCTTCTCCAACACCACAGTTCAAAAGCATCAATTCTTCGGTGCTCAGCTTTCTTTGTAGTCAACTCTCGCATCCATTCATGAGTAGATGGACCATTGTCGTCAAAGTAATGTCTCTGCTTTTTAATATGCTGTCTAGGTTGATCATAGCTTTTCTTCTAATGAGCAAGCACCTTTTAATTTCATGGCTGCAGTCACCATCTGCAGTGATTTTGGAGCCCCCCCCCCCAAATAAAGTCTTCAGAACAATGTTAAAGGGGATGTAATATCATGCCATTCAGAATTAACATGTTGGAGGTTAGTAAATGAAAGAACTTTAAAGGGTAAGAAAACTTCAGACACTGATGTTTGCTCTTTCTGCAGTATTCACTTTTTACTTCATTATTCATTGCAGGTTTCTGCTAAAAATATAGAGGGAGCTGTGTTCTGTGAGTGTGATGGGATAGTGTAGGAAAAAGAGAGTTGAGTGTTCATATGGTTTTCAAAAGATAAATAATTTACTTGTAGTATTAAAGCAAAATTGATATCTGGGGAAGAAAATCACTGATTAAGTATCCCTTGAATTTCTTTGCACATGGCATTAAGTTTAGTCAAAGAAACAAATCAAAACAAATAAAAGTCTTCTTGTGAATTACTATAGCGTTTGAAGATGGGATGAATTTTCTCTCCACAGAATAATGAATCCACTTGTTCAATAAATATTTATTGAGACCATATAGTGTACCAGGTTCTAATCTAGGATAATGTTATTTCGTCATGAACAAGTCAAAGTCCCTGCCCTCAATGGAGTAAATATTGCAGTGTGAGCAGTAGAGAGAGGAGACAGAAAATAAATATTTAAAAATGATTTGTTAAATGGTGATGTACACTATGGCGCAAAATAAGGAGGAAGGAAGGATGAGGAAAACAGCTATAGGAAAACAGCTATAGGAAAATAGGTTGTGATTTTAAATAAATATCTCAAAAAAGGCTTTGGTGAGAAGGTCCCATTGGAATAAAGTTTTGAAGGGTTTGAGAGGCCAAAACATGCATATATTTGAGTATCTGGGTGGACAGAACAGTGAGTACAAAAGTATTGAATTGAATGTGTAGAGTGTGCTCAGAGTGGCTGAGGAACAGGAAAGGGGACCATCACAGAGATGAGCAATGGTAAGAGTGGAGAAGCTGTGTCAGAAATAACCACTGTGATTGCTCTGAAAACAGCTAGGTGAAAGTTATATGAGCAGAGGAAAAAATATGGTCTAATATTTTTAAAGGTTTGCTGTGTTATACTACTGAAAATTTTAAGTAGCGGGAACAGAAATAGGTAGAAACATTAAGAGGCAAATGAATTTTTTATTCAGGTGAGAGATGATGCAGGGTGGTGGCAATGAAAGTGGTGTGGAGTTATGAAATTTTTCTCATATTAGGAAAATTAAACCAAGAGGAGATTTCTGATGAATTAGTTGTGGAATATGAGAAGTGTCACTAAAGACAACACCAGTGTTTTTAGCTTGAGAACTTGAAGTATTGCAGCTATTGACCCAGGGATGACCTCATTAAAACTGACTGGAGACAGATACAGTTTTGTGAAATCTGAAATGGCAATTAGACACTAAGTAATAGATGCTGAGTTAGCAATAGGACATAAAAGTCAAATTTTTAAGGTTGTTTAGGTTGGAAGTACAGATAGATATTTAACTTATAAATATGCTTTGCATTCTGAAATTAAGCCAAAATTAAGATTGCCTTAATTGTTTCTAGTCCTCAAAATATTGAAACCTTGAATATTGCTCATAAACCTGGATTTTATAACAAAAAGAAACCATCCCTGAATTATAATATATTGATATCTGAAGATATTGCATGACATTTATAAAATAATAATTTGAGAAAATTAATCTTCCTGCCATGACCAAACTAAAGTAACCACATACTTTTGAAAAATTTGTGTTTTTGTTTTCCTCCATTCAAATGTGTTGTGTTTTCTATTTGGTGAATCAATACTCCTGATGTCTGACTCCTTTTCACACTTGAATAACAAAGTTTTTCTTTTTGCTAAATGCTATCACCTAGGAATGAATCAGGTGGAGAAGAGGTATAAACTGAAGGTGTACAGTGATTCTCAATTCACGTGAGATGAAAAAACTAACAATGTGCCGGTCCCATTCCAAAAACATTATATTAGATTACTTGGAGGTAAGGTTCAGGTATCTGTTTCAAATAATCTTTAGGTAATTCTGGTGGTGGTTTAGTCGCTAAGTAGTGTCCAACTCTCGTGACCCTATGGACTGTAGCCTGCCAGGCTCATCTGTCCATGGGATTCTCTAGGCAAGAATACTGGAGTGGGTTGCCATTTCCTTCTCCAAAAAAACATCGGTGGTGGTGGTTTAGTCCCTAAGTCGTTAGGTAATTCTAGTGAGTACCCAATGTTGAGAATCATTGATTTGTAAATTGCAGAGGTGAGAAGGAACCTGAAAGAAAGACCAGGAAGAAATAGCTAGTGACGAGGAGAAAGAAAATAGAGTGTTGACCTGAAACAAATAGACCGCCAGATATTCCTCCTGCAAAGATGGCTTTATTGTGAATCAGGAAAGAACTGCAATTCAGAGTCTTCCACCTTGGTGGACACATGCGAGTCCCCAGCAGGGAAGGAGAACATTTTTATAGAGAGGAAAGGAAGTTGGGAGGACTAGACTAAACAAAGGGTCCATGGCTTTTCACTGGATGAGTTTTTGTCATGAAAGAAAGTCTGTCTTCTTTCTGCTGGACTTTGCTATTAATTATCTCAGGGCATGAGAACTTTCCCTTCTGGTCTCCCAACCCTATTTAATTGAGGCCTCTGTTTATTAGTTTTACATATTTTCCCCTTTCTATCAACATCTGTCTCGGAAAGCATTCCTGATCTAGACAGATTTTTCCAGTTTCAGGGGCTTTTTGTCTCTCAGTGTCAGGAAGGAACTTTCCTGGGTGCATTGTCTCACACTGAAGGTACAGTGCACCACTGGAAATTTTTTAGGGTCACATTCAGGTAACAAGGAGGGGTAGGAGGGAGAACTCTCACTCATTTTTTATCTAAAGTTCATATGTTATCAAGATCATGGACATTAACATTCATAATCTGAAGTGTTATGTGGTTGTTTTATCAGATGTCATCTGCTTCAGACTGGGGAAATCTTTATTTTCTGGTCACCAGATGATGTGCAGGTCCAGTCAGGATTTGGCACTTGCTTTAGGCGCGTCACCTGCATCCAAGAGTCTATTCCTTGGAGTCTGATGGCACAGTTTACTTAGCAAAACTTGATGGGTGTCTTTCCAGAGAGTTTGGAAAGAGTTCTTCTGGAGTGTCTTTTTGATAGATGAAATTTCCAAGTTAAAAGGTGTGATGCTTAAGGTCTTCATCTCCTGAAGGTGTACTGTGAAAAGACTGCCTTGTCAAAAAACAGGATTATTTTAAGTAGACACAGTACTGGAGTATCTCTGCTTTTATCAGTTGTGGGTCAAAGGATCTGGATTTAGAAGGACCAGCAGCAATGCTTTTGGACAAGGTAGTTGGGAGGCCTCTATAAATTTTGCAAATTGAGTCTTAATAATACTGTTAGTATGTTCAGTTAAACCAGAGGATTGAGGGTGGTATGCAAAGTGAACATGTGTAAAACTCACCAAAGAACACAGACTTGTTTCAGTACCTGGTCAGTAAAATGGGTTCCTTGATCACCATGAAGTGTGAGAGGACTTCCCTAGGTAAGGGTTTTCTTATCCAAAAGGACCTTAGCCAGAGAAGAGATAGTACTCTGTCTGCAAGAGAAGGCTTCAGTTAAGAGTGAAAGTATACAGATCATGATTAAAATACATTTATATCTACTAGTTGGAGGAATCTGTATAAAATACACTTGTGTATACTTGGATTGTTCAATATCTGTTTGTTCAGTTCCGTCCAACTCTTTGTGATCCCATGGACTGTAGCCCACCAGGCTCCTCTCCAGGCAAGAATACTGGAGTGAATTACCATTACCTACTCCAGGGGATCTTCCTGACCAACAGGGATTGATCCCGCCTCTTTCGAATCTCCTGTGTTGGCAGGTGGATTCTTTGCCACTAGTGCCACCTGAAATAGGCAGTCTAAATGTCTCAGAACAGTATGAAGAGCTGTCAATGGGTTGTACTTAGGGTGAATGTGACAAAGCTACACTTTTTGCAGCCTTGTTAATGTTTCCCCACCAGTATTGACATTAGTTTGTCAATAGGCCAATGGTTTGAAGCATATACAGTGGTGAGGAGTGGACATTTTAGAGCATCCAGTAAGACTGTGTTGTTTTTTAGTCAAAATAAGAGCTTTCTCATTTTATAAAACCAACAATTATTGAATTTTCAATCTTGCTCTTTTTCCTTTTGGAGGTCAATTACTGGGGCTTATCTAGCCAGTTTTTCTAAATTATCTTTTGGGGAAACACTTTGGGCCATGACAGATATTTGGTTGCTATTGGCCTCTTTAAGGGCAGTATTCCTTGCAGAAATATTAGCGGGGTGATTTCTCTTAGCTTCCAAGTCAAAGCTGAGAATGCCCTAGAATCTTAATAATAGCTAAGCAGTAGTTAATAGCACATGCATGAGTGCTCAGACCATATGGACTGTAGCCTGCCGGACTTCCTCTGTTCAAGGAGTTCTTCAGGAAAGAATGCTGTAGTGGGTTGCCATGCCCTCCTCCAGGGGATCTTCCAGATCCAGGGATTGAAGTCACACCTCCTGCATTGTAGGCTGAGCCACTTTACTGCTGAGTCACTGGGAAACCAGTAATAGTACTGCATTCAATCAATCCTGAATATAGGGCCATTTTAAATTTTATTTCTATTGGACTTAAGGAAGTCACATTATTCCTGCAACATTCCAAAATCATGGGTTACTCTGAAAGCACACCTACTATCAGTATAAATATTGGAAATTTTGACCTTGATTAAAGTACATGCCCCTATAAGAATGTATAATTTAGTCTGTAGGGCTGAAGTGGCCATAATAAAGATGCTACCTCAACAACATTAAAAGAAGTTGTAATAGCACGGTATTTGCCATTGTCACCTTTTAAATAAGAACCATCAGTGAACCATGAATAGTCAGTTGTACCCAATGGAATTTCCTATAAATCTCACAAGGAGTCAGGAGGTGGTCTGTCAGCATTAAGCAGTCATCAGGGGCTTCATTGATAATGGAAAGAAGAGCAGCAGGGTTAAGGTTATTACCTTGTGAAAGAGTCCTGTGAAGACAGCTAACAAAAAGACCTCACGGGAGGTGAGGCAGCTGCCTGAGAAGTGCTGACGTTAATGGGAATTCAGGAAAGCCTCTACAGCATGAGGTATAAAAATAGTCAAAGGGATCCCACAACGATTTATTTGGGTNGAGTGTTGACCTGAAACAAATAGACCGCCAGATATTCCTCCTGCAAAGATGGCTTTATTGTGAATCAGGAAAGAACTGCAATTCAGGGTCTTCCACCTTGGTGGACACATGCGAGTCCCCAGCAGGGCAGGAGAACATTTTTATAGAGAGGAAAGGAAGTTGGGAGGACTAGACTAAACAAAGGGTCCATGGCTTTTCACTGGATGAGTTTTTGTCATGAAAGAAAGTCTGTCTTCTTTCTGCTGGACTTTGCTCTTAATTATCTCAGGGCATGAGAACTTTCCCTTCTGGTCTCCCAACCCTATTTAATTGAGGCCTCTGTTTATTAGTTTTACATATTTTCCCCTTTCTATCAACATCTGTCTCGGAAAGCATTCCTGATCTAGACAGATTTTTCCAGTTTCAGGGGCTTTTTGTCTCTCAGTGTCAGGAAGGAACTTTCCTGGGTGCATTGTCTCACACTGAAGGTAAAGTGCACCACTGGAAATTTTTTAGGGTCACATTCAGGTAACAAGGAGGGGTAGGAGGGAGAACTCTCACTCATTTTTAATCTAAAGTTCATATGTTATCAAGATCATGGACATTAACATTCATAATCTGAAGTGTTATGTGGTTGTTTTATCAGATGTCATCTGCTTCAGATTGGGGAAATCTTTATTTTCTGGTCACCAGATGATGTGCAGGTCCAGTCAGGATTTGGCACTTGCTTTAGGTGCATCACCTGAATCCAAGAGTCTATTCCTTGGAGTCTGATGGCACAGTTTACTTAGCAAAACTTGATGGGGGTCTTTCCAGAGAGTTTGGAAAGAGTTCTTCTGGAGTGTCTTTTTGATAGATGAAATTTCCAAGTTGAAAGGTGTGATGCTTAAGGTCTTCATCTCCTGAAGGTGTACTGTGAAAAGACTGCCTTGTCAAAAAACAGGATTATTTTAAGTAGACACAGTACTGGAGTATCTCTGCTTTTATCAGTTGTGGGTCAAAGGATCTGGATTTAGAAGGACCAGCAGCAATGCTTTTGGACAAGGTAGTTGGGAGGCCTCTATAAATTTTGCAAATTGAGTCTTAATAATACTGTTAGTATGTTCAGTTAAACCAGAGGATTGAGGGTGGTATGCAAAGTGAACATGTGTAAAACTCACCAAAGAACACAGACTTGTTTCAGTACCTGGTCAGTAAAATGGGTTCCTTGATCACCATGAAGTGTGAGAGGACTTCCCTAGGTAAGGGTTTTCTTATCCAAAAGGACCTTAGCCAGAGAAGAGATAGTACTCTGTCTGCAAGAGAAGGCTTCAGTTAAGAGTGAAAGTATACGGATCATGATTAAAATACATTTATACCTACTAGTTGGAGGAATCTGTATAAAATACACTTGTGTATACTTGGATTGTTCAATATCTGTTTGTTCAGTTCCGTCCAACTCTTTGTGATCCCATGGACTGTAGCCCACCAGGCTCCTCTCCAGGCAAGAATACTGGAGTGAATTACCATTACCTACTCCAGGGGATCTTCCTGACCAACAGGGATTGATCCCGCCTCTTTCGAATCTCCTGTGTTGGCAGGTGGATTCTTTGCCACTAGTGCCACCTGAAATAGGCAGTCTAAATGTCTCAGAACAGTATGAAGAGCTGTCAATGGGTTGTACTTAGGGTGAATGTGACAAAGCTACACTTTTTGCAGCCTTGTTGATGTTTCCCCACCAGTATTGACATTAGTTTGTCAATAGGCCAATGGTTTGAAGCATATACAGTGGTGAGGAGTGGACATTTTAGAGCATCCAGTAAGACTGTGTTGTTTTTTAGTCAAAATAAGAGCTTTCTCATTTTATAAAACCAACAATTATTGAATTTTCAATCTTGCTCTTTTTCCTTTTGGAGGTCAATTACTGGGGCTTATCTAGCCAGTTTTTCTAAATTATCTTTTGGGGAAACACTTTGGGCCATGACAGATATTTGGTTGCTATTGGCCTCTTTAAGGGCAGTATTCCTTGCAGAAATATTAGCGGGGTGATTTCTCTTAGCTTCCAAGTCAAAGCTGAGAATGCCCTAGAATCTTAATAATAGCTAAGCAGTAGTTAATAGCACATGCATGAGTGCTCAGACCATATGGACTGTAGCCTGCCGGACTTCCTCTGTTCAAGGAGTTCTTCAGGAAAGAATGCTGTAGTGGGTTGCCATGCCCTCCTCCAGGGGATCTTCCAGATCCAGGGATTGAAGTCACACCTCCTGCATTGTAGGCTGAGCCACTTTACTGCTGAGTCACTGGGAAACCAGTAATAGTACTGCATTCAATCAATCCTGAATATAGGGCCATTTTAAATTTTATTTCTATTGGACTTAAGGAAGTCACATTATTCCTGCAACATTCCAAAATCATGGGTTACTCTGAAAGCACACCTACTATCAGTATAAATATTGGAAATTTTGACCTTGATTAAAGTACATGCCCCTATAAGAATGTATAATTTAGTCTGTAGGGCTGAAGTGGCCATAATAAAGATGCTACCTCAACAACATTAAAAGAAGTTGTAATAGCACGGTATTTGCCATTGTCACCTTTTAAATAAGAACCATCAGTGAACCATGAATAGTCAGTTGTACCCAATGGAATTTCCTATAAATCTCACAAGGAGTCAGGAGGTGGTCTGTCAGCATTAAGCAGTCATCAGGGGCTTCATTGATAATGGAAAGAAGAGCAGCAGGGTTAAGGTTATTACCTTGTGAAAGAGTCCTGTGAAGACAGCTAACAAAAAGACCTCACGGGAGGTGAGGCAGCTGCCTGAGAAGTGCTGACGTTAATGGGAATTCAGGAAAGCCTCTACAGCATGAGGTATAAAAATAGTCAAAGGGATCCCACAACGATTTATTTGGGTGACCTTAACTAAAAGAGGTGTGACTGTAATGACTAAGGCAAGGAGGATATCCCCATGCCACAGGGTCAGTTGCTGGCTATAAGACCCTATGGGTCAACTGAGGTTCCTGTGTTTTGGGGTAAGAATCCCCAGTATTTCCATCCTGCTTCCTATACAAAAAGGAAAAGGGGAATCTGATAACTGGGATACAGGTGGATTTATCAAATAGCTCTTTAAGGTTCTGAGAGCTATGTTGTTGAGTCCTACACATAAACCACCTATAAATTCAGTTGGATTTGTTATCCTTGTGTAAAACATATAGTACAGGTTTGGACACAGAGAGAAATTTGGAGTTTAATTTCAGCAGTAACCAACTAGCCTAGGAAAACCTCACATTTTGTGCTTAGTTTGGGTTTGGGGAAACTTAAGACTCCGTGAAATCTGTCTGGATCTAGTTGTAGCCCTTGTTCAGATATCAGATGCCCTAACTATTGAACCTATATTTGGGCAAACTGCAATTTTTATTTGGGAAATTTATGTCCCTCTAAGGTGAAATGCTTTAGCAAGTGAACGCTGTCTTCCGGTGAGGAGGCTTGACAGGAGAGCAAAGAAGCAAATCATCCACAAGCTGCAACAAAGTAGAACCTGTAGGGAACTTTATATCTTCCAGATCAGCCTTCAGAATTTGCAAGAAATAAGAAATCTCAGTATGACCCTGATGTGTTACTGTGTAGGTAAATTTTTTTTTTTCTCAAATGAAGGCTGAAAGATATTGAGCAGTTTCATCAACTAAAGAATACACTGAATAAATCAATTACAGTAAATAATTTACTTCTGGTGGAAAGGATATTGGTAGTGTATGAAGTTTAGAGATATCAATGCTGTTTATTGCTTGTAGATCCTGGACAAAATTCAACCCTAATGTTTTATCACTGGTAAAATGGGAGTGTTACAGATGCTATCAGCCTTCTTGATGTGCCTCATATGGTAAAGAATCTGCTTGCAATGCAAGAGACCTGGGTTCAATCTCTGGGTTGGGAAGATCCCTTGGAGAAGGGAATGGCTACCTAATCCAGTATTCTTGCCTGGAGAATCCTATGGACAGAGAAGCCTGGTGGTCTATGCTCCATAGTGCTGCATAGAGTCAGATACAATTGCATGACTAACACAGGTGCTAGTACAAGGGATAAAGAGGCCTTGAGCCTTGTAATCTTTTATTACAGTCTTCATGTCTAGAAGGGCTTCTTTATTTACAGAGCATTGATTAACTCTGGGAAGAGTTTCTGAGGCATCTATTTGAGTTTTGATGGAGGGGTGCACTGTAAATTTTGCCAAGAGTTGGAGATTCTGTCCAAAGGAAAGTTGTAGCTAATAGTGGCAAGTTGTCCGTGTATTTAGCATCAGCTCTTGTACTGTCAGACATGGAACAAATAATAGCTCTCAAATAAATAAAAGGAACGTTTAATTCACCTGATGTGTTACTTTGATGACTGTCAGTTCCTAAAATTATTTCCCTCTTTTGGGGGAAAGAAATTTTGGTGTGATACTTCTCTAAGAAGTCTCAGGCTAGTAAATGTATGAAGTGAAGTGAAGTGAAGTCGCTCAGTCATGTCCGACTCTTTGTGACCCCATGGACTGTAGCCTACCAGGCTCCTCAGTCCATGGGATTTTCCAGGCAAGAATACTGGAGTGGGTTGCTATTTCCTTCTCCAGGGGATCTTCCCAACCCAGGGATTGAACCAGGGTCTCCCACATTGGAGGCAGACGCTTTACCATCTGAGCTACCAGGGAAGCCCAGTAAACGTATAAGGGTGGAGAAACTAATGGGAATAAAGATTTGTACTTCTCAAAGAGCTTAAACAAAGGGAATAGGTTCTGTATAGCCAGGTTACTGAAGATGGTTGCTTTTTGCTCTGGACATCCCTAGCCCAACCAGTGCCTGGCTCACCTACACCTAACTCATATGACGGACCTGTCTGTGTACTTGCCCCAGAACCCAGCTAGAGATTGTTCTCATCAAGGGGCTGTGAGGAGCATGTCCCTATTGTTGTTTCCCTGGTAACTAATGAGCCCATCTAATGTCAATTTCTGTAACTGGTTAACCTTGTCCACAGCTCCCCCCCACCCCCACCTCCCTCCTTGGGAGTGAAGGCTGCCGCCATTTCCTGCCTGCCATTCACCTCACACAGTAGGAGGTCGCTCCAGAATTTTTCTTCAGACATGTAAGCTCCCTGACCACCTACCTGTTAAACTACTGACACCTCTGTTGCTGACTGCAGGCTCTTTTCTGGGTCTTGAAGTTGGGTAGTCACAAACCTTGTGGGCCTGTAGAGTGTGACCCAACAGTTCAGAGACAGGAACATCTTGGGATTCATTAGAGAGCCCTACTATTTGAGCTGTTTTAATTCTCTGAGGCAGGGGCTGTACTACAGTAGCAGGGCTGAGTACCAAGAGTGTGGCTCCAGTATCATTAGGGAATTGAAGAGATTCATTTCCAATCTGAAGAAGTGTTTCTCCAAGTCCCTTAAGGGGGAGAATTGGGAAGGGCCCTGCAGCTCTTTGGAGCCCCATTATTGAGAACTGGGAGGAGTTTGGAAAACCTGGTTAGAGAGCTTAAGGGCCCTAAAGTGCTTACATTTGTAACAGTCTCTTTTCCAGTGTCCTGACTTTTATAAAAACAGCAGAGAATTAGTATTACCAAAACTTTGGCCTCTCTACACACCAGTGCCAAATCAAATCCTGGTGATAGAATTTTGGGTGAAGCAGAAGAGGATAGCTTTATTAGTTTGCAAGGCAAAGGGAGGCACTCCAGTCTTCTGCCTATGTGTCACAACCCCAGAGGATCTGATGAAGGGTTTTATAACAGTGGTTCAAAGGTGGGGTCTCTGACAAAATTAGGGTGTGAGCAGGGTTTGCATTCCTTTCATCTTGTCTCAGGTGGTTCCATGGCTGCTACTCTCTTGATTAGCAAAGGTTCAAATCTGCCCTTTGGAATCAGGGAAGGTCATGGATGCTGGTGTCTTGCCTGTAAGAAATGGGGGACAAAAGGCCTCTACCTGGGAGCCACACAGGGTTCTGCTCTGTTTCACTAGGAGGCTTTGGTTTCATTTAAGAGCCTTTCATTTAGGAGCTGGAAGTAAAAATTGAGAATTTTGCCCTGGAGGTGATTCATCTAGAGTACAAGAGAGCTGGTTTGTCAGATAAAAGTTAGTTGTGAAGCGTTAACATCCGAAGAAAGACCAGAATTTTCTTTCAAAATAATGTGAAGTTGATTGTAATATTTACAAACAGTTTCCTCAGATTTTTGTGGATAAGCCTGAATTTTGTTCAAATAAACTGACATTGCAAAAGCACTAAAAGTTGCTGGATAAAATTGCCTAGTAATCGCCTGAACCAAATCTTACACAGTTAACCCTTTAACCGCTTAGGGGTACGGCCCTCGAAAATCCATGTAAAATTCATATTCAGCCCTTTGTATATGTGGTTTTGTTCCCTCTGTATCACCTCCAAAATGGGTTTATTTCTTGGTGGGTAGCAAGTGAAAGACACAACCCAGTCAAAGTTCAGGAGAAGGAAGGATTTATTACTTGCAGCAAGTAAGGAGAACACCAGGAATCTTCCCAAAGCACTGTCTCTCTGAACAGCAAAACTAGAAGTTTTACCTTAAAAAACTTCCAGTTTAAAGGTAAAGATACATGCATATTCATGAAGGGGCTTGGGTGGTCCACACAGTCTAAGCTTTATTAATTGAGGGGCAGAAAATGTCAATATCATCAGCCTTTGGGTTTCAGTAGATCTGGTGGCTGAGTGTTTCAGGCTAATGTTTACCACTGAAACTTTCCAACTCATATTTGCTCTTGTTACTTCTCTTGCCTGATAATAGGTAATGTTTATGCATTCTTTTGTTCCCTTAGGCTCTTTAATTACTAAGACCTGTTCAAGGACTGGCATCATGGCCAGGCTTAGATCACAATGCAGCTTAAGGCCAAAAATGTCTTTTATGTCAAGAAAGCCATCCCTAATTGTCTTTCTCTGGGGGACCCTATCTTATCTGCTCATATTTTGCAGTTCCACATCCTCAGATTCAACAGCCAAGGATTGTGTAGTACTGTAATCTTTACTATTGTAAAAAATCTGCGTATAAGTGGACCTGTGCGGTTCAAACAAGTGCTGTTCAAGGATCAGCTGTAATAAGCTAGTGGGCTGGTTGCCCATTTTTAATTCTAGAGACCTTTCAGGATTTCCTCATTTAGCAGTTTTCGTCCAGCGCTAAGCCTGCCCTTCACTGACAAACATATGAAGCAGCTGATATAATTTAGAGAAACCATGTTGATAAATTTTAATGCCTATATTAAATTCTTTAGCAACTTTGTGAGGATTTTCAGTTACTTTGGAAAAAATCTTTGACTATGGCTCACAGTTCATTTTTATTTCAGGGAGTATAAGTTACTAAGAGGTTAGATTCTGGATCCTCAAAGCTTATTTTATTTTTTAAAATTTTTATTTGTCTGTGCCAGGTTTTAGTTGTGGCACCTGGAGTCTTCATTGCTACATGCCAAATCTTTAGTTGCTACACCTGGTATCTAGTTCCCTGATCAGGGATCAAACAGGCCCCTTGCATTGGGAGCACAGAGTCTTAACCACTGGACCACCAGGAAATCCCAGAAAACTTAATGTTAAAGGGACTTCTGACAAGTTGATAGGAAAAGAGAGTAAGTGTTTCAGAGAAAATGGGAAGTTAATGAGGGAAACTGAGGGTATAGCGTAAATGCAGTCAGTGTAGAAGGAAGGTCTGAAGATGGTACAGGAGGTGAAGTTGGGCCACGACGACAGAAGGAGAGAGGAGAGAATCAAGACCACCCTAAGGTGATATCTGAGGCAAAGTGAAGGAAGAAAAGCCTGGTAGCTTGGGGACCATTTTATATTGTTTTGTTTGTTTTCCTCTGTTCCTCTTAAATCATGTTTTTTGGAGGGGCAAATTTAGTTTCCTGATAAAGTTGGAAAGCCTCAAAATACCAAATGAAATAAATACTCCGTTCAGTTCTGGAAATTTTAGTTTTTGTAATCCAATTTGGTTTTAAGAAAATTAGGTCTGTACATTTCAAAATTTCTCCATAATGGCCATTGATATTCTAAATTGCCTTTGGTCATTTGGTTAGAAAGTCACAAGTGGAAGGGCTATTAAAAATATATATATATTGGATGGGCTGGAATCCTGGGGAAGGGAAAAGGGTGAGGGGAAGTGTCCTCAAAATACTTAGAAAACTAGGACCCCTTTTCCTGGAGGATTTTGTGCTAAAGAACAATTTTCAAACGACTTACAGCACAAATGACTCAGTTCAAACAACTGGCAAATCAATCCTTGTCAATTCAAAGGAAACTGCTTAGTCCCAGAGGAGCCCGGCCAAAGGCCTTTTCAGCCCATTTCTAGAGAATAGCCCTTCCAAAGAAATAGGCTGAAGAGGGAACAATGCAGTTTCATTTGAAGCAACTCCTTCCTAAGGAATTGTGCTGAAGGCATTTTCAGCCAGCTTCAGATGAAAAAGTATGATATCAATATCAGAACAAAGTGTCAAATGAGTACTTGTAAACAGAACAAGGCCTTAAGCAGAAAGAGGAAACCTTTAAATAGCTTCCCTTGTAGCTAAGTTGGTAAAGAATCTGCCTGTAGTGCAGGAAAACTGGGTTCGATCCCTGCGTTGGGAAGATCTCCTGGAGAAGGAAATGGCAACCCACTCCAGTATCCTTGCCTGGAAAATCTCATGGGCAAAGGAGCCTGGTAGGCTGCAGTCCAAGGGGGTCACAAAGAGTCAGGCACGACTGAGCAACTAACACTAAGGTTTGGACGGGCTTTGCTTGTGGCTCAGCTGGTAAAGAATCCACCTGCAATGCAGGAAACCTGGGTTTGATCCCTGGGTTGGGAAGATCCCCTGCAGGAGGGCATGACAACCTACTCCAGTATTTTGGCTGGAGAATTCCTGGGGCAGAGGAACCTGGTGGGCTTCAGTCCACATAGGCTAGCAAAGAGCCAGACAAGACTGCAGTGACTTAGCCCACAGGCAGTGACCAACAACGGGCTCGAGTGTGAACACTGCACCTGTTTTCTCACCAGCTTCAGAGCCTTCTGGAGTGTTCTCTGGTCCCAGCATGGGCCACTAAATGTTGACCTGAAACAAACAGACAGCCAGATATTTCTCTAGCAAAGATGAATTTATTCCAGACCAATAGAGAATTGAAATTATGGATCTGCAGCATTGGTGAGTCATTTGAACAAGTCTCCATAGGGCAAGGGAGGGAGAACACTTTTATAGAGGAGAAGGAAGCTGGGAGGGCTACGGTAAACAGAGCCCATGACTTTTCATTGTCTGAGTCCTTGCCAGGAAAGAAGAGGGTCTTGTTTGAAGACCTTCTTTGAAATTGAAGGAGGAAGGTGTTATCAGTTATATCATGTGCTACTGACAGGCTAAGTAAGATAAGTAGTAAAACTTGGTCACTGGCTATAGCAATACAGCCATCCTTTGTAAACTTATAGAAGATGGTTCTGGGTGCTCAAGAGAAAAAGAAAATATGGAAGAATTAGAAAACAATTATATAGACAACCCTTTAAAGGAGTTTTTCTCTAAAGGAGGGAGCAGAGGAATGTGTAGTCAGTGGTAAACCTATGGAATTAGGAAAGGGGTTTCCCCCTAAATATTAAAAAACATCTATAAATCTTGGTTTTAAATGATGAAATGGGGGTTAATTTAATAAAAAAAATAATTGTCCAGAGAATGGTTTAAGTAGCTTGAAAGCCAGGCTGAGACAAACGTTATTAAGAAGACAAAAGGTACGCCAGGAAGAATTCATGGAGCAAAGACCAAAGTACCTTTCAAATTCAAGCAAAATTGAAACTGTTTCCCAGTCTGTGACAAAATTAATGCCACTCCAATCTCACACTAGGCTTAACAGTTTTAATGATGCCATCTTATAATGAAAACCTGGGAGTATGTTGGTATGAATCAAATTACCATAAATTTCTAAATGCTTGAAATCTGAAAATAGAATCTAAAAATCTTCATTGGTAAATGAAAATGAATCAAACAGTTAATGCTAGTTGGAGATGAAAAACATGTACCAAAGCAGAAGCAAAGCGGACAGTAATTACACGTAAAGACATCTAGTTTATCTGATATTGTCAGAGAAAGAGTTCTTCCACCTAAAGGTAATATTCAGATGATTGACATTTACCCTGTTAAGTGCTAAAATTATTTTTGGTTTTAACTATTTTGATGGATATCACTCTTAAATGAATTACATAGTTCTGTGCCTTATTAAACAAGAGATAGTGAGTACAATCTATTCTTTGATGACCTGGATTAATAATGGCAGATAGATGTAATGGAAAAAATACAGAGCTGATGTTGAGATAGGTTTAACCAGCTCCTACAATTACTGACTTTGTGAACTTGGATAAGTTGTCCTCTGACCTCTCATTTATTTCTATAATTGGAGAAAAAATTATATACCTTGTAAGGTTATTGTTAAGATTAAAATATTAAGATATTTGTAGATAGCATTCAAAATGTAACTAATCATTTTACTATGATATGATATACAACTGATTCCCTTGCAAGTTATTGCAGTTACTGCAATGAGGATCAAGAGAGGGTGAATAGAAAAAGACACAAAATAGAGGGCTCATGTTTGAAGGAACACATTATTTGCATACTAGGTGAATCTGGAACAAAAATGGTGGGTAATTTACCTGAGGAAACTATGATAGATTAGGGAAAAGCAGAGAGGGAGTATATAAAAGCACTTAAGGATGTTCCAGCTAAGAATATATTAAAAAATCATATAAAAACCTTCACATTTAAAAAAAGTAAATCCATATATATATATATATACATATATATGCCTCTGTAAAATTTGCCACAAACATAAAACTACTATGTATAAATGCCGTAGGGTATGTTTTGTTTGTGTGGTATGTGTTTGAAGCATTTAGAATGTTATCAGATGTTGATGTTGTCACTCTAAGCTCTTAAAAACTACACTTGCGGGAAGAAAACAGCATCCATTTGCTACAGTTGCTTAAAAAGATTGTGCATTTTCTCAGAAGGTTCCTTCCTATTCTCTATATTTAAATAATTTGGCAGGTAATATCAGAGATTCCTGTTTGGTGTTTAAATCACAAAAAGATAGCTTCTTTTTTTTTCTCTTTTTCTTTTTTTTTTTTTTTGTTGTTGTTGTTGTTA
>SJYW01038145.1:1349888-1365393 GCA_006410735.1 Raphicerus campestris
GAAACATGTATACTATCATATAAGAAATGAAGCGCCAGTCTATGTTCAATGCAGGATACAGGATGCTTGGGGCTGGTGTACGGGATGATCCGGGGAGGTGGGGTGGGGAGGGAGGTAGGAGGGGGCTTCGGCATGGGGAGATCGTGTACACCTGTGGCTGATTCATGTCTCTGTATGGCAAAACCAATACAGTACTGTAAAATAGAATAAAGTATTTAAAAATTAAAAAAAAAACACAAGGCAAATTCTAAATTAACTGATAAAGTCAAGGAAATATATCTTCATTGTTGGCATTTTAGAGATACCAGTAGGTAGTCACAACACCAGAGTTTAGATCATAGTTGGAAATATTTATTTTTCGTTGCGCTGGGTCTTTGTTGCTGCCCTGGCTTTTCTCTGGTTGAGGTGCATGGGCATCTTATTATGGAGGCTTCTCTTGTTTCAGAGCACAGGCTCTAAGACAAATGGGCTTCAGTAGTTTGCAGCACATAGGCTCAGTAGTTGTGGCCCTCAGGCTCTAGAACATAGGCTCAATATTTGTGGCATATCGGATTAGTTGCTTTGAGGCATGTGGAATCTTCCTGCTTCAGGGATCAAACCCATGTTTCCTGTGTTGGCAGGAAGATTCTTTACCACTGAGCAACCAGGGAAACCCCTCATGTTTTTATATGTACTGTAAATATAAATGTATATAGTGTATGTTATTGCCTTGAATAACCACCTTTTAGAGGAATTACACTAAGTAAAAAAAGTTATGTTTATATTCATTCATTCAATTTTGATGCTTTTTATTTTTGGTGTATAACAAATTTGTGTTCTTATGATTACTTCTGCCTGAAGTATTAAGTCTGCTGGCAAGAAACTCTTAATAGTTTTTTTTTCCTGATAAAATCTTTATCTCTTTATCTTTAAATTTATGGATATAGAATTCTAGATTGAATTTTTTTAGTTTCAATTTTAAAGATCTCAATTTTCTACTATCCTGTGGGTTTCTAATGAGATGTCTGTGATAATTCTTATCCTTTCCATTGTATGAAAGTTGTCCTTCCCAATCCCAGCCTACCTTTGATAGCCTTCAGATTTTCCTTTTCTTTTTGAGTATGATACACTTAGTTTTTATTGTGTTAGTATATTTTCTCTTTGGTGTACTCTGTGGTTTGGTATCTGTCACCACTAATTTTGGAAGCTTTAATTTCTATTTCTATATTTTCATGTTTACTCATACTTTTCTTGGCTGTTTGAATCTACTAATGAGACCATCAAAGGCATATTCATTTCTGTTACTGTGTTTTGAATTTCTACTTTTTATTTGATTATCTCTGATAAATTCAACTCTGAATTGAAATTATCCACTCGATTTAGATCTAGCACATTTAACTGTCTTTCCATTAGAGCTGTCAACATGTTAGTTCTTTTAAAATCTGACTGAAAATAACAATATCTATATCATATCTGAATTTGTCAATTGTTTTATATTTTCAGACTTTTTCCTCTTTGCCATCTGTCATCCTTTGTAAATTTTGTTGAAAGTTGATCATGTTATATAGAAAAATAGACTCTTAGGTGATAGGACTATAAAGTGAGGATTTGTATGAATCTAGTTATATTATGTTTGCAGTATGCCCTTGATGTGGGCATCAGAGGTCTCCTCTAGGGACCTTTTACTCTTCTCTGCTCTTGACTTCAGGTCTGTCTTTTGTAAATGTTCCTCAGAGAGACTCTGTCTCTTACAGACCTCCCAGCTGTAATTCACTGGTATTTTTACTGGAGGCTGGTAGGGTGTAGGTCAGAGAAGCACATGCTGATGTACTAAGTCTTAGTCTTCGGAGTGTACAGTATGCCTGTGTCACTGAAGGTTGTTACCCTTGTCCAGCATGCCTGTTCTTCCTCCACAGCACAGTTTTTCTTCTTTTCTTCTCTTTTTTCCTTATTTGTTTTCTCAACTCCAGTGGTGTCCTCCAGTGTTCCTAGTCTGTGTCCTTGAGGTGCTCTTCCTTACAAATTGAAACTTCTATTTATTTTATTTTTACCCTCACGTGAGATAGTGTTATGGGCTAAATTGTGCTCACCCCCACAAGATTCCTGTGTTGAAGGCCTCAACTCTAGTGCCTCAGAGTATGACTCTATTAGAAAGTAAAGCCAGTAAGGTAAAATACGGTTCTTACAGTGGCCTTTAATCCAGTCTCTCTGGTGCCTATGGAGAGGAAATTGGACATGCAAAGAGACACCAGTAAACATATGCATATTAAAAATCACTGACTGTTACAGATTTAAAAATCTCTCTCCACGTGGAGTGTAATACTGAAAATAAAAGTATACATTGTATGTGGTGAATATTTAAGATTTTTTTCAATGTCTAGAATTCACTTTTTACCACACCTACTCTTGTTTAGAGAAATTACCTTTTCTCCCACTATGTCCACTAATCTGAAGCATGTTATTTAAGATAGATTAATATATACTTATTTCCTAAAAATTTGATCATGAACAGGACAGTGGAACTGAAAATGGTTGCATTTCCAGTCATCCCAAGGCTAAAACTTTGACCATAATGATTCTGCTATTGGAATGTTATTTTGTTGCTGTTCTCAAAGACAGATTAGTTTCTACAATTTAGGTCTGATGTTTTAGAATTCCCTCAGATTCTGTTTCAAATATTTTCCAATAAATTCCATTTTGTTTGGTTAGATGTGTTTCTGCTGCTTGCAAAAAAACAATCTCAACTGTTAATCATAATAGAAGATGCTGTTTATGGCTTGTTTGTTTACAAATGAAACTTTAGTTTTTCAATGCATTTGTTCATATGTTTTAATTATCTCATTATAGCATTAGAATATATGTTTTAAGTTTGCATTATTCTTAAAGCTTGCTTTTGGAAACAAACGTTAAAAAATTGCAATAATCTGTGAAGTGATTTAAGGATGCACTCACTCAGCAGGGGTACCTGAAACTGGGACAGGTGTTGAACAGTTCAACCAAATGTACAATTGGCTGGAATACAACTATCATCTGAATTGATTGTGAGAGTTAGGCACACATAAGCTGTTAACTTTCCCTGTAGGAGTTCTCTTACTTTCTTAGTATGCCCTAGATTATTTGACTCCATGAACCACTGTTACCTCAAGGGTAGCATTGATGACACACAGTAGAAGTTGGTTGCAATAACTCAAGCATGCAACTAGTGAATATTTAAACAGGAGGCAGAGGTAATTTTATGCTAAGTAAATAGTTCCTACTGGTTATACATATGGGCTTCCCCAGTGGCTCAGTGGTAAAGAATCTGTTTGCAATGCAGGAGACACAAGTTTGATCCCTGGAACTTGGGAAGATTCCCTGGAAAGAGGGCATGGCAATCCACTTCAAATACTCTTGATGGGAAATCCCTTGGACAGAGTGTCCTGGCAGGCGATGGTCTGATTGAGTCTGACATACAAAAAATTAATGGTATAGTCTTGAGAAGTGGATAATAGAAAAATGCCAAAGGCTAAAGAAAATGTACTCAGTCTATTCCTGTATTTTTACTTCCCTTTTAAAATAAGAATCAGGTTTTTGGTACAAATCTAACAGTGAAGAATAGTGGAAAACTGTGTCAATAAGCTTTCTCTTCATATCTGCTTTGGGTCTCTAGATGTCAGCCTCTGAGAATACTAGAGATAGGAAGGTAAAAGAGTAGACAATGTGCCAATGAAACAAATTTTATAATACTTTCAAAATTGGCTGTAAATGTAATTTAAAAAATTATGGTAGGTGGAACAATGCCCTCTTCCCAAGATATCCACATTCTAATCCCAGCCTCTGAGTATGTACCCTTACATGACAGAAAGAACTTTGTAGGTGTGATTAAATGAAGTATATTTTTAAAAATGTTTTTATTTATAAGTGAGTAAATCATGTTCCATGATTTGAAATTCAGATTGTACAATATTCTTTTTTTTAAAAATGCNTTCCAGTCATCCCAAGGCTAAAACTTTGACCATAATGATTCTGCTATTGGAATGTTATTTTGTTGCTGTTCTCAAAGACAGATTAGTTTCTACAATTTAGGTCTGATGTTTTAGAATTCCCTCAGATTCTGTTTCAAATATTTTCCAATAAATTCCATTTTGTTTGGTTAGATGTGTTTCTGCTGCTTGCAAAAAAACAATCTCAACTGTTAATCATAATAGAAGATGCTGTTTATGGCTTGTTTGTTTACAAATGAAACTTTAGTTTTTCAATGCATTTGTTCATATGTTTTAATTGTCTCATTATAGCATTAGAATATATGTTTTAAGTTTGCATTATTCTTAAAGCTTGCTTTTGGAAACAAACGTTAAAAAATTGCAATAATCTGTGAAGTGATTTAAGGATGCACTCACTCAGCAGGGGTACCTGAAACTGGGACAGGTGTTGAACAGTTCAACCAAATGTACAATTGGCTGGAATACAACTATCATCTGAATTGATTGTGAGAGTTAGGCACACATAAGCTGTTAACTTTCCCTGTAGGAGTTCTCTTACTTTCTTAGTATGCCCTAGATTATTTGACTCCATGAACCACTGTTACCTCAAGGGTAGCATTGATGACACACAGTAGAAGTTGGTTGCAATAACTCAAGCATGCAACTAGTGAATATTTAAACAGGAGGCAGAGGTAATTTTATGCTAAGTAAATAGTTCCTACTGGTTATACATATGGGCTTCCCCAGTGGCTCAGTGGTAAAGAATCTGTTTGCAATGCAGGAGACACAAGTTTGATCCCTGGAACTTGGGAAGATTCCCTGGAAAGAGGGCATGGCAATCCACTTCAAATACTCTTGATGGGAAATCCCTTGGACAGAGTGTCCTGGCAGGCGATGGTCTGATTGAGTCTGACATACAAAAAATTAATGGTATAGTCTTGAGAAGTGGATAATAGAAAAATGCCAAAGGCTAAAGAAAATGTACTCAGTCTATTCCTGTATTTTTACTTCCCTTTTAAAATAAGAATCAGGTTTTTGGTACAAATCTAACAGTGAAGAATAGTGGAAAACTGTGTCAATAAGCTTTCTCTTCATATCTGCTTTGGGTCTCTAGATGTCAGCCTCTGAGAATACTAGAGATAGGAAGGTAAAAGAGTAGACAATGTGCCAATGAAACAAATTTTATAATACTTTCAAAATTGGCTGTAAATGTAATTTAAAAAATTATGGTAGGTGGAACAATGCCCTCTTCCCAAGATATCCACATTCTAATCCCAGCCTCTGAGTATGTACCCTTACATGACAGAAAGAACTTTGTAGGTGTGATTAAATGAAGTATATTTTTAAAAATGTTTTTATTTATAAGTGAGTAAATCATGTTCCATGATTTGAAATTCAGATTGTACAATATTCTTTTTTTTAAAAATGCTTTATTCTACTTTACAATACTGTATTGGTTTTGCCATACATTGACGTGAATCAGCCACAGGTGTACACGATCTCCCAATGCCAAAGCCCCCTCCCACCTCCCACCCATATTCTTTAAATTAAATTATTTTTGGCTGCACTAGGTCTTTGTTGCTTTGTGCAAGCTTTCTCCAGTTGTGGTATGCAGGCTACTCATTGGGGTAGCCTCTCTGATTGCAAAGCACTGGCTGTAGCACACAGTAACTGTGGCACACAGGCTTAGTTCCGCATGGCATGTGGAACCTTCCTGGACCACAAATCAAACTCGTGTCCCCTGCAATGGCAGGCTGATTCCTAACCACTGGACCACTAGGGAAGTCCCTAAATGAAATATCTTTAAGTGGAATGATTATCCTGAGTCATCCAGATAGGCCCAAATGAATCACAAAGGTCCTTGTAAAAGGTAGGCAGGAAGGTTGAAAAAGGTGGAAGAAAGAGTGATGAAAAAAGCAGAGTTTGGAATTATGCACTTTGCAGAGGAAGTAAGGGAACCATGAGCTCAGAAATTCTAGAACCCAGAAAAAAAGTCAAGGAGATGGATTTTACACTGTACTTCCAGAAGAATCTAGCTTTACTGACACTTTGAGTTTTAGCTTCATGAGGTTAGCTTGGGATATCTGGGCTCTAGAACAGTAAGTAAATACTTTAAACCACTTAATCTGTGATAAATTGTTATAGCACCAGTAGGAAATTGATATAAAAATAATCAACATTTTCATTTTTGGTTCTGAATTGATACCTGTACAAAACAGGACTATTATTTAATTTAGGATATTGAAATAATGTCAATATTTAATTGCAATTTTATAGTGATTACTTTTTTAAATAGTAGACTTGCCAGTCTTTAAGGTGAAACTGTATTAAATAACTGTTTTGATCACTGCAATAAGGAAAGACCTTAGAAGTTTCTTTTAAAAATGTTGCTTATGCTATTCAAATAAGTTACATATTAAACAACCTGTGGAAAATTATATTGCTTGTATTTTGGGTCGTTTATTCAATTCACTATTATGTGAGACAACTCAAAAATGTATATTTCAGAAACTTAAAAGTGATATGAGCAACTACAGAAAAATACTTTCATGAGGAATCCTACATTTATTCTTGTGTAGACAAATTATTACACCCTGTGATGTCTTCACTGATATGTAAATAATTTAAACAGGAGAAAAGAAATTTTTATATCTTTTTAAAGGGGCTGGAAATTTTCTGAAGGAGGGGTATCATTGTCCCCATTCTAATAAGGCTTAGCTGGATGTTTTTAGTTCACATTTTTTTTCTTCTTTTTATCCAGTTTTAAACATGTGCACTTGGATGTTCCAAAGGGACTCAAATTCGCCTTGCCCAAACCTGAACTGATACTCTGTTGAAAGAAATCCTTTTCCGAATCATTGTTTTCTTTTTTTAAAAAAGATAACTGTATTCACCTTTTCTCCCAGGCACTAAATCTGGGAATCACACTAGACTTCCAAGGCACAAATATGTTATATCTTAGTCTCTTTAGGCTGCCATAACAAAAATACAATAGACTGGGAGACTTGTAAACAAAACTAGAAATTATTTCTCACAGTTATGGAGGTTGGGAAGTTGAAGATCAAGTCACTGACAGATTTAATGTATGGTGAGGCTCAGCTTCCTGGTTTATAGGTTTACTGTGTCCTCACGTGGCATAAGGGACAAGTAGCTCTCTGGGTCTCTTTATAAGTGCACTGATGCCATTCATAAGGGCTCTGCTTTCATTGGCTAGTCACCTCCCAAAGGCCTCACCTCCATGTACCATCACCTGGGCCTTAGTATTTAACATATGAGTTTAGAGGGACACAAATACTCAGTTTATAGCAATGTACCATCTATGTTTATGCCTCCAAAACCTGTATCTCAGTTCAGAGTTTTTATCTCAGTTTCATAGTATATATTTCCTCTAAATAACACCATTAAATTGTCAGACCCCTTCCAAGTTCGTCCTTCTTAGGCACTCTCCCTGTGGTACCATAGGCACATAGCCATGGTAAATGTAGTGTTGTCTTACATCTTGTGGTTCCTCTTTCATGCAGTTACAAATTTTCTATATTAATTTGTGCATAATTTCTATCTCCTGATTGGACTTAGATTGCTGTACCAGCTTAAACTAGCAATCAAGTGTGAGGGTAAAGTAAAGGCATATTTAGCTATTCAAGGTCTTAAAAATCTCTCACATGCAGTTCAACCTTTATTTTGGGAGCTTCTATAATATGTAAATGAAGAAATAAACCATGAGAGAGAAACACTTGAGCTTCAGGAGATAATAGATCCAAAGCAGGAACAAGATGAGAATTTCCAGGCTGATTATAAAAAAATGTCCTATAATCTATGCTGGCATGTCTAAAGAACAACAATCTAGAATGGAGTAGAAGGATGAATGGTTCCAGGAGGGATATTTGAAGATCAGCAAGAACAAAGTTTGTTATATTGGCTTCTGTGTTGAACTGCAATAAAAAGACTTGTTAGGATTTAGTCCCAGGGTTAAGGTAAGAATTAATGATAGGCACATAAAATATTAACAGGAAAGTCAATTATTAACTCTAGATGAAATTAATTAAACATACTAAATGACACACTCTGTGGCATAGCTGTAAACAATATTTATGTACCATTTATAATACAATTGCCAAATATTTATTTAATTAAAAATAGATTCACTGTGAAATGGGGATCTGTGTCTGAGTTAGACTTGTGGGAAGTTCAGGGAGAGAACTAAACACTGTGCTTCCACTGTAGATAGTGACTCACATTTAAAAATCGAGAAGCAGTAAATACATGAATTTTAGAACTAAGGAAGAAAAAATGGCTAATAAGTTTAAAATCAGCTACAGGACTAGGAGTTAAGTAAGGATAGATTGAAAATACCTATTTTTTATTTCACAGCTTATATTTTAAACTAGGTACATGAATTTCTCAGTTTGGAAAGAATATCAATCTAATTTTGAAAAGTCTTTGGGCTATTAGACATTAAAGTTAGCAATACCTACATACAGATCTGTTCCACACCAATCCTCATCCTCATCCTTATATACTCATTTAAATATCAGTAGTATATTAAATTTTATGTGTAATATTTTACAAAGTATCTTCAAATGAGTTATCCAATTTCATTTTGCTAATAATCTTATGAAATTCACAGAGCAAAGGTCACTATGTCTGGATGAGGATTATGTATATGGCTAAATTATTTTATAAAGTATATATTGACATTTTTATATGTAATATGCACAGTTTACCATATATACTTGTGTATTTATATAAAGATGGAGAAAAATGTGCATTTTGAAATCATGACATTTTCAGGAAAAACTAGTGTCTTTCAAATAATTAAATGAGTAACAAACAGGATGTTGTATATGTTATGTGAATATACTGAACAAGGGTAGAAACAATATAATGTTTAAGTGAGAATTATAAAGAAATTGTGTGCTGTGACTCAAATGGGTCTAATTATTCTGATGTTTATAAAAAGTATTAAGCATATAGTAAGTTCAGGTTGGTATGTTAAAAAAGGAATATAGAGAGGAATATAAATTATTCACTAAGCTCAAAGAAATTTCAGTGAAATGTAGGGCTTAATAAAGAAGAGAGGCAAAAAGCAAAGGAGAAAAGGAAACATAGAAGCATCTGAATGCAGAGTTCCAAATAATAGCAAGAAGAGATAAGAAAGCCTTCTTCAGCAATCAATGCAAAGAAATAGAGGAAAAGAACAGAATGGGAAAGACTACAGATCTCTTCAAGAAAATTAGAGATACCAAGGGAACATTTCATGCAAAGATGGACTCGATAAAGGACAGAAANGATCCCCAGCACTGAGTTGTCTGATTTCTTAATGTTGAGCTTTAGGAGTTCATTGTGAACTAAAGAATGCAAGTCTTTTATCAGATATTTGTTACACAAATGTTTTCTCCAGGACTATGGCTTGTCTTTTCATTTTTTGAACAGTACTCTCCTAAGCAGCAGCAGTAGTAGCTCAGATGGTAAAGAATCAGCCTGTAATGCAGGAGACCCAGGTTTGATTCCTGAGTTGGAAAGATCCCCTGGAGAAGGAAATGGCAACCCACTCCAGTACTCTTGCTTGGAGAATTCCATGGATGGAGGAGCCTGGTGGGCTACAGTTCATGGGGTCACAAAGAGTTGGACATGACTGTGTGACTAACTTTCAACTTTTCCTAAGAGAAGAAGTTTTTAATTTTGATTAAGTGCAGTTTTGATCCCTGGGTCTGGAAGATCCCCTGGAGAAGGAAAAGGCAACCCACTCCAGTATTATTGCCCCAAGAATCCCATGGACAGAGAAGTCTGGAAGGCTACAGTTCATGGGGTCACAAAGAACCAGATATAACTTAGTGACTGAATACCACCACTATGATCCATTTTTGAGTTAAGTTTTGTGGAAATAGCAGATCAATGTTTATATTTATTTTCTTGTACCAAATATCCAGTTGTTTTAATTAAATGTCAACTATTGCATTTGTTAAAAAGACTTTGTTTCTGCATTTGATTGTTTTTGCTTTTTTTAAAAAAATCAAAAATTGATGCTGATTTAATTGCTAAGTCATGTCCAACTCTTGCAACCCCATGGACTGTAGCCTACTAGACTCCTTTTTCCCTGGGATTTCCCAGGCAAGGATACTGGAGTGGGTTGCCATTTCCTTCTCCAGGAGATCTTCCTGATCCAGGGATCAAATCCAGGTCTCCTGCATTTCAGGTGAATTCTTTACCAACTGAGCCACTAGGGGAGTCCCAAATTTAGTTGAGTATATTTGCTTGGGTCTATTTCTGGTTCTATATTCTGTTCTATTGCTCTATTAATATTTGTCTATTCTTTCACCAATTTTATGCTATTTTGACTACTGCACTTATTTTTCTTGACTGATTTGTGTTTACATACTGAATGTCTCTTTTTTAAGCAACTAAAAAAGGAAGAATGCCCAGAGAACTAAGAATATGTACATGACAGAATATATTTGTGTAAACTTGATTGGCAATTGTCAAGTACAGAAAGAGAACAAATGGATTTTGTAAAAATGGAGAAATTGACCAAGCAAAAGGTCAGCATATATATGTCATTCAAAATTAACTTCAGTATCAGATAATTCTTGAATTTACATAGTGAATTTTCATAGAAACTTTATATATGAATTTCTTAGACCCTATGAAGTTCTAAGTTGTCTACTGTAAACAATGTGAAGAGCTAAGAACTAAATATCCAACATTAATTAATTGGTTAGGCAAATCACAAAATGTTTAATTCTTGGAATATTAAGCAGATACATTATATTAACAAACTTTCCTCAGGTGGAAAATACTTACTGTATAGTCTGTAATGTGAAATTAGAATACAAAATTTACAGAATGAATGCAAACAAAATGTGATTAAAGAAAAATATAAATAAACACAAGTGCTATATTTGTATAAGGGAATATGCAATGGACCCCATCTACAACTTTATATTTTTCATTTTCTATAAGAAGCATATTTACTTTTAAAAGAGTTTGAGAAATAAATATTTCACATACCATAAACCTTACCTATTTTATGTCTAAAATTCAGTGGGTTTTAGCATATTCATAAAGTTGTGCAACCATCATTACAATCTAATTTTAGAATACTTTCATCACACATTAAACAAACCCTGTACCCATTAGTGGTCAGTTGCTGTGTTCTCTCTACAACACAGACCTAGCCATGCACTCACTGACTGTCTTTATAGATTTGCCTGTTTTGCATATTTCAAATAAATGGATTAATGTAATATGTGGTCTTTTTGTGACAATTTTTTCTACTTAGAATGATTTCCTCAAGGTCACTCCTGTTTATGTATCATTGCTTCCATATTATGATCTGGTAATATTTTACATTTTATTTATCCATTAATCAGATGGTGGACATTGACTCTGCCATTCAGAAGTGATTCTTCTCCATATTTTCCTGTAAAAAGAGAAGCAGATTATCTTTAGAACTTTATATTTTGACAGGAAGTCAAATGTTATATGCACATTTCTACACGTCTACCTTGGTTTGTGAATGAAGGTGGGAGCCTTGAAGAGGGTTCCCTGGGTTTGTTATTAAAATAAGGAGAGAAGAAAAGTAGCATTTATAATAGTGGTCATGTGGCTTATAGTCATTGTAGGGTCTCTAGATCCTATTTATAGAGTCATTGTTGTTGTTTAAGTCACTAAGTCACGTCTGACTCTTTTGCAACCGGAGGAGTACAGCCCACTAGGCTACTATGTCCATGGGATTTCCCAGGTAATACTGCAGTGGGTTGCCAGCTTGTCCTTCAGGGGATCTTCCTGACCCTGGAAGTTCCTTTCCTGGGTCAGGAAGACATTCCTGACCGCATGTCTTCTGTCTCCTACATTGGCAGGCAGATTCTTACCAGTGAGCCACTGGAGAAGCCCATATTATAATTATATACTGTTGCTCAGTCGCTCAGCTGTGTCTGACTCTTTGTGACCCCATTGATTGCAGCACTCCAGGCTTCTCTGTCCTTCACTATCTCCTGGAGTTTGCTCAAACTCATGTCCATTGCATCAGTGATGCTATCCAACGATCTCATCTCCTCTTATCCTCAATCTTTCCCAGCATCATGGTCTTTTTCAATGAGCTGGCTCTTCACATCAGGTGGCCAAAGTATTGGAGCTTCAGTTTCAGCCCCAGTCCTTCCAATGAATATGCAGGGTTGATTTCCTTTAAGATTGACTGGTTTGATCTCCTTGTAGTCCAAGAGACTCAGAAGAGTCTTATCCAACACCACAGTTCAAAAGCCATCAATTCCTCAGTGCCCAGTCTTTTTTATCATCTAACTCTCATATCCATACATGAAAACTGGCAAAACCATAGCTTTGACTATACTGACATTTGTCAGCAAAGTAATGTCTCTGCTTTTTAATACACTGTCTGAGTTTGTCATAGCTTTTCACACAAGAAGCAAGACCTCTTTTAATTTCATGACTGCAGTCACCATCTGCCATGATTTTGGAGCCCCCCAAAATAAAGTCTGTCACTGTTTCCATTGTTTCCCCATCTATTTGCTATGAAGTAATGGGACCAGATGTTATGCTCTTAGTTTTTTTAATGTTGTGTGTGTATGTGTGTTTTAAGCCAGCTTTTTCACTCTCCTCTTTCACCTTCATCAAGAGGTTCTTCTGTTCCTTTTTGCTTTCTGCCATTAGGGTGGTGTCATTTGCATATCTGAGGTTATTGATATTAATCCTGGCAATCTTGATTCCAGTTTGAGCTTCATCCAGCCTGGCATTTCACATGATGTACTCTTCATATAAGTTAAATAAGCAGGATGACAATATACTGCCTTGACATATTCCTTTCCCAGTTTTGAATAAGTCTGTCGTTCCATGTTCAGTTCTAATTGTTGCTTCTTGACCTTCATACATGTTTCTTAAGAGGCATTTTAGGTGGTTTGGTATTCCTATCTCTTTAGATTTCCACAGTTTGTTGTGGTCCACACAGACAAAGGCTTTATTTAGCATAGCCAATGAAGTAGAAGTAGAACTTTTTCTGGAACTCTCTTGCTCTCTCCATGAGTCAATGAATATTTGCAATTTGATTTCTGTTTCCTCTGCTTCCAGCTTGTGTATCTGGAAGCTCTTGGTTCATGTGCTGTTGAAGCATAGCTTGAAGAATATTGAGCATTACCTTGCTAGCATGTTAAATGAATGCAATTGTGCAATAGTTTGCACTTTATTTGGCATTGCCTTTGTTTGGGATTGGAATGAAAACTGACCTTTTCCAGTCCTGTGGCCACTGCTGAGTTTTCCAAATTTGCTGGCATATTGAGTGCAGCACTTTCACAGTATCATCTTTCAGGATTTGAAATAGCTAAGCTAGAATTCTATCACTTCTACAAGCTTTGTTCATAGTAATGCTTCCTAAGACCCACTTGATATGTACTCATTATTCTTTAATTGCCCTGCCATGTACACATTGTGTGATTGAGGGCAATCATGGAGCTTCCTAAACCTTTAACCTACCTCCTGTCTGAATTCCAATTTTAATAGTCCATGAGTATGGGTGCTAAGTCATTTCAGGCTTGTTAACTCTTTGTGAACCTATGGATTATAGCCTACCAGGCTCCTTTGTCCATCGAATTCGCCAGGCAAAAATACTGGAGAGGGTTGTCATATCCTCCTCTAGGGGGTCTTTCTGACCCAGGGATTGAAATGGCATCTATCTTTCCTGCATCAGCAGGAGGATTCTTTACCACTAGTGCCACTTGGGAAATCTCTATAGAGTCATAATTTCTGATAACAAAGATGAACAAATATTTAAGTGATAATTGTTTTCAGTAAAATAAACTCACCTATTTGATGATGTTCATCACAGCACTGTTTATAATAGCCAGGACATGGAAGCAACCTAGATGTCCCTCAGCAGGCAAATGGATAAGAAAGCTGTGGTACATATACACAATGGAATATTACTCAGGCATTAAAAAGAATACACTTGAATCAGTTCTAATGAGGTGGATGAAACTGGAGCCTCTTATACAGAGTGAAGTAAGAAAGAAAAACACCAATACAGTATATTAACACATATATATGGAATTTAGAAAGAAGGTAATGATAACCCTGTATGTAAGACAGCAAAAGAGACTCAGATATATTGAGAAGTTTTTTGGACTCTGTGGGCAAGGGCAAGGGAGAGATGATATGGGAGAATGGCAATGAAACATGTAAAATATCATATGTGAAACAAATTGCCAGTCCAGGTTTGATGCATGATACAGTGTATTCAGGTCTGGTGCACTGGGATGACCCAGAGGGATGAGATGGGGCAGGAAGTGGGAGGGGGTTCAGGATGGGGAACACATATACACTCATGGCAGATTCAAGTCAATGTGTGGCAAAACCAATACAATATTGTAAAGTAAAATAAATACATAAATTAAAATTTAAAAAAAGTATTGCATCTATCTGGATGGTCAGTTTAGGGACCAGTCATGCTTAAATGTGTAAAAAAATATGTAATTAATGATTGTGTATTAAAAAAAAACTTTATTCATAAGAAAAATCAATGTTTTTGTGGTGTTTATGTGCGAAGTATACATGGCCAAATATTAGGTATGGGTATATTTTATAGTAAGCCAATATAAAATATTATCTAGACTGCAATTAAATTGGTATACATTAAGACAAATGATGAAATTATACAGAATCATCAAAACCTAAATGCCAAGGTAGTATATAAATAAAATATATCTTTTAAACTTCTAATATATGAAAGTCAGCTGAAATTTTCAGGAGGATCAGCAGAAATATGTTGAGACATATTTCAAGAAAAAAAGTGAAAAAGATAAAATTAAAGTGCTCATCTGGGAAGTCCTATAAAAATAGCTCTACAAAGATGTGAAAAAATAGTTTAAAACTTATCAGTAAATAATAAAATATGTTTCCAGAATTAAAGGTCTCATGTAATGATTAGTTAATGAAAAAACCTTATAAATTTATGTTCATCATGAAATTTCAGAAGAGATAAACATGATTCTTAAAATCACTGAGGAATAAAAGCACATCAGAAAAAGGTTTGGAATTACTTCTCTGTAAGACTAGACACTGGTACTTAGTCTTCAAAATTTCTGGCCCAAAATTTCTAGTCTAGAATTCTAAGGTCAGTAAAAATGAGTATGGGGAAAGAATAATGATCTTTTCATGCTTGAGTTCAGTTCAGTTCAGTCGCTCAGTAGTGTCTGAATCTTCGTGACCCCATGAATTGGAGCACGCCAGGCCTCCCTGTCCATCACCATCTCCCGGAGTTCACTCAGACTCACGTTCAACGAGTCAGTGATGCCATCCAGCCATCTCATCCTCTGTCGTCCCCTTGTCCTCCTGTCCCCAATCCTTCCCAGCATCAGAATCTTCCAATGAGTCAACTCTTGGCATGAGGTGGCCAAAGTACTGAAGTTTCAGCTTTAGCATCATTCCTTCCAAAGAAATCCCAGGGCTGATTTCCTTCAGAATGGACTGGTTGGATCTCCTTGCAGTCCAAGGGACTCTCAGAAGTCTTTTCCAACACCACAGTTCAAAAGCATCAATTCTTCGGCACTCAGGCTTCT
>SJYW01038145.1:1366579-1388160 GCA_006410735.1 Raphicerus campestris
TGAGCTTTAGGAGTTCATTGTGAACTAAAGAATGCAAGTCTTTTATCAGATATTTGTTACACAAATGTTTTCTCCAGGACTATGGCTTGTCTTTTCATTTTTTGAACAGTACTCTCCTAAGCAGCAGCAGTAGTAGCTCAGATGGTAAAGAATCAGCCTGTAATGCAGGAGACCCAGGTTTGATTCCTGAGTTGGAAAGATCCCCTGGAGAAGGAAATGGCAACCCACTCCAGTACTCTTGCTTGGAGAATTCCATGGATGGAGGAGCCTGGTGGGCTACAGTTCATGGGGTCACAAAGAGTTGGACATGACTGTGTGACTAACTTTCAACTTTTCCTAAGAGAAGAAGTTTTTAATTTTGATTAAGTGCAGTTTTGATCCCTGGGTCTGGAAGATCCCCTGGAGAAGGAAAAGGCAACCCACTCCAGTATTATTGCCCCAAGAATCCCATGGACAGAGAAGTCTGGAAGGCTACAGTTCATGGGGTCACAAAGAACCAGATATAACTTAGTGACTGAATACCACCACTATGATCCATTTTTGAGTTAAGTTTTGTGGAAATAGCAGATCAATGTTTATATTTATTTTCTTGTACCAAATATCCAGTTGTTTTAATTAAATGTCAACTATTGCATTTGTTAAAAAGACTTTGTTTCTGCATTTGATTGTTTTTGCTTTTTTTAAAAAAATCAAAAATTGATGCTGATTTAATTGCTAAGTCATGTCCAACTCTTGCAACCCCATGGACTGTAGCCTACTAGACTCCTTTTTCCCTGGGATTTCCCAGGCAAGGATACTGGAGTGGGTTGCCATTTCCTTCTCCAGGAGATCTTCCTGATCCAGGGATCAAATCCAGGTCTCCTGCATTTCAGGTGAATTCTTTACCAACTGAGCCACTAGGGGAGTCCCAAATTTAGTTGAGTATATTTGCTTGGGTCTATTTCTGGTTCTATATTCTGTTCTATTGCTCTATTAATATTTGTCTATTCTTTCACCAATTTTATGCTATTTTGACTACTGCACTTATTTTTCTTGACTGATTTGTGTTTACATACTGAATGTCTCTTTTTTAAGCAACTAAAAAAGGAAGAATGCCCAGAGAACTAAGAATATGTACATGACAGAATATATTTGTGTAAACTTGATTGGCAATTGTCAAGTACAGAAAGAGAACAAATGGATTTTGTAAAAATGGAGAAATTGACCAAGCAAAAGGTCAGCATATATATGTCATTCAAAATTAACTTCAGTATCAGATAATTCTTGAATTTACATAGTGAATTTTCATAGAAACTTTATATATGAATTTCTTAGACCCTATGAAGTTCTAAGTTGTCTACTGTAAACAATGTGAAGAGCTAAGAACTAAATATCCAACATTAATTAATTGGTTAGGCAAATCACAAAATGTTTAATTCTTGGAATATTAAGCAGATACATTATATTAACAAACTTTCCTCAGGTGGAAAATACTTACTGTATAGTCTGTAATGTGAAATTAGAATACAAAATTTACAGAATGAATGCAAACAAAATGTGATTAAAGAAAAATATAAATAAACACAAGTGCTATATTTGTATAAGGGAATATGCAATGGACCCCATCTACAACTTTATATTTTTCATTTTCTATAAGAAGCATATTTACTTTTAAAAGAGTTTGAGAAATAAATATTTCACATACCATAAACCTTACCTATTTTATGTCTAAAATTCAGTGGGTTTTAGCATATTCATAAAGTTGTGCAACCATCATTACAATCTAATTTTAGAATACTTTCATCACACATTAAACAAACCCTGTACCCATTAGTGGTCAGTTGCTGTGTTCTCTCTACAACACAGACCTAGCCATGCACTCACTGACTGTCTTTATAGATTTGCCTGTTTTGCATATTTCAAATAAATGGATTAATGTAATATGTGGTCTTTTTGTGACAATTTTTTCTACTTAGAATGATTTCCTCAAGGTCACTCCTGTTTATGTATCATTGCTTCCATATTATGATCTGGTAATATTTTACATTTTATTTATCCATTAATCAGATGGTGGACATTGACTCTGCCATTCAGAAGTGATTCTTCTCCATATTTTCCTGTAAAAAGAGAAGCAGATTATCTTTAGAACTTTATATTTTGACAGGAAGTCAAATGTTATATGCACATTTCTACACGTCTACCTTTGTTTGTGAATGAAGGTGGGAGCCTTGAAGAGGGTTCCCTGGGTTTGTTATTAAAATAAGGAGAGAAGAAAAGTAGCATTTATAATAGTGGTCATGTGGCTTATAGTCATTGTAGGGTCTCTAGATCCTATTTATAGAGTCATTGTTGTTGTTTAAGTCACTAAGTCACGTCTGACTCTTTTGCAACCGGAGGAGTACAGCCCACTAGGCTACTATGTCCATGGGATTTCCCAGGTAATACTGCAGTGGGTTGCCAGCTTGTCCTTCAGGGGATCTTCCTGACCCTGGAAGTTCCTTTCCTGGGTCAGGAAGACATTCCTGACCGCATGTCTTCTGTCTCCTACATTGGCAGGCAGATTCTTACCAGTGAGCCACTGGAGAAGCCCATATTATAATTATATACTGTTGCTCAGTCGCTCAGCTGTGTCTGACTCTTTGTGACCCCATTGATTGCAGCACTCCAGGCTTCTCTGTCCTTCACTATCTCCTGGAGTTTGCTCAAACTCATGTCCATTGCATCAGTGATGCTATCCAACGATCTCATCTCCTCTTATCCTCAATCTTTCCCAGCATCATGGTCTTTTTCAATGAGCTGGCTCTTCACATCAGGTGGCCAAAGTATTGGAGCTTCAGTTTCAGCCCCAGTCCTTCCAATGAATATGCAGGGTTGATTTCCTTTAAGATTGACTGGTTTGATCTCCTTGTAGTCCAAGAGACTCAGAAGAGTCTTATCCAACACCACAGTTCAAAAGCCATCAATTCCTCAGTGCCCAGTCTTTTTTATCATCTAACTCTCATATCCATACATGAAAACTGGCAAAACCATAGCTTTGACTATACTGACATTTGTCAGCAAAGTAATGTCTCTGCTTTTTAATACACTGTCTGAGTTTGTCATAGCTTTTCACACAAGAAGCAAGACCTCTTTTAATTTCATGACTGCAGTCACCATCTGCCATGATTTTGGAGCCCCCCAAAATAAAGTCTGTCACTGTTTCCATTGTTTCCCCATCTATTTGCTATGAAGTAATGGGACCAGATGTTATGCTCTTAGTTTTTTTAATGTTGTGTGTGTATGTGTGTTTTAAGCCAGCTTTTTCACTCTCCTCTTTCACCTTCATCAAGAGGTTCTTCTGTTCCTTTTTGCTTTCTGCCATTAGGGTGGTGTCATTTGCATATCTGAGGTTATTGATATTAATCCTGGCAATCTTGATTCCAGTTTGAGCTTCATCCAGCCTGGCATTTCACATGATGTACTCTTCATATAAGTTAAATAAGCAGGATGACAATATACTGCCTTGACATATTCCTTTCCCAGTTTTGAATAAGTCTGTCGTTCCATGTTCAGTTCTAATTGTTGCTTCTTGACCTTCATACATGTTTCTTAAGAGGCATTTTAGGTGGTTTGGTATTCCTATCTCTTTAGATTTCCACAGTTTGTTGTGGTCCACACAGACAAAGGCTTTATTTAGCATAGCCAATGAAGTAGAAGTAGAACTTTTTCTGGAACTCTCTTGCTCTCTCCATGAGTCAATGAATATTTGCAATTTGATTTCTGTTTCCTCTGCTTCCAGCTTGTGTATCTGGAAGCTCTTGGTTCATGTGCTGTTGAAGCATAGCTTGAAGAATATTGAGCATTACCTTGCTAGCATGTTAAATGAATGCAATTGTGCAATAGTTTGCACTTTATTTGGCATTGCCTTTGTTTGGGATTGGAATGAAAACTGACCTTTTCCAGTCCTGTGGCCACTGCTGAGTTTTCCAAATTTGCTGGCATATTGAGTGCAGCACTTTCACAGTATCATCTTTCAGGATTTGAAATAGCTAAGCTAGAATTCTATCACTTCTACAAGCTTTGTTCATAGTAATGCTTCCTAAGACCCACTTGATATGTACTCATTATTCTTTAATTGCCCTGCCATGTACACATTGTGTGATTGAGGGCAATCATGGAGCTTCCTAAACCTTTAACCTACCTCCTGTCTGAATTCCAATTTTAATAGTCCATGAGTATGGGTGCTAAGTCATTTCAGGCTTGTTAACTCTTTGTGAACCTATGGATTATAGCCTACCAGGCTCCTTTGTCCATCGAATTCGCCAGGCAAAAATACTGGAGAGGGTTGTCATATCCTCCTCTAGGGGGTCTTTCTGACCCAGGGATTGAAATGGCATCTATCTTTCCTGCATCAGCAGGAGGATTCTTTACCACTAGTGCCACTTGGGAAATCTCTATAGAGTCATAATTTCTGATAACAAAGATGAACAAATATTTAAGTGATAATTGTTTTCAGTAAAATAAACTCACCTATTTGATGATGTTCATCACAGCACTGTTTATAATAGCCAGGACATGGAAGCAACCTAGATGTCCCTCAGCAGGCAAATGGATAAGAAAGCTGTGGTACATATACACAATGGAATATTACTCAGGCATTAAAAAGAATACACTTGAATCAGTTCTAATGAGGTGGATGAAACTGGAGCCTCTTATACAGAGTGAAGTAAGAAAGAAAAACACCAATACAGTATATTAACACATATATATGGAATTTAGAAAGAAGGTAATGATAACCCTGTATGTAAGACAGCAAAAGAGACACAGATATATTGAGAAGTTTTTTGGACTCTGTGGGCAAGGGCAAGGGAGAGATGATATGGGAGAATGGCAATGAAACATGTAAAATATCATATGTGAAACAAATTGCCAGTCCAGGTTTGATGCATGATACAGTGTATTCAGGTCTGGTGCACTGGGATGACCCAGAGGGATGAGATGGGGCAGGAAGTGGGAGGGGGTTCAGGATGGGGAACACATATACACTCATGGCAGATTCAAGTCAATGTATGGCAAAACCAATACAATATTGTAAAGTAAAATAAATACATAAATTAAAATTTAAAAAAAGTATTGCATCTATCTGGATGGTCAGTTTAGGGACCAGTCATGCTTAAATGTGTAAAAAAATATGTAATTAATGATTGTGTATTAAAAAAAAACTTTATTCATAAGAAAAATCAATGTTTTTGTGGTGTTTATGTGCGAAGTATACATGGCCAAATATTAGGTATGGGTATATTTTATAGTAAGCCAATATAAAATATTATCTAGACTGCAATTAAATTGGTATACATTAAGACAAATGATGAAATTATACAGAATCATCAAAACCTAAATGTCAAGGTAATATATAAATAAAATATATCTTTTAAACTTCTAATATATGAAAGTCAGCTGAAATTTTCAGGAGGATCAGCAGAAATATGTTGAGACATATTTCAAGAAAAAAAGTGAAAAAGATAAAATTAAAGTGCTCATCTGGGAAGTCCTATAAAAATAGCTCTACAAAGATGTGAAAAAATAGTTTAAAACTTATCAGTAAATAATAAAATATGTTTCCAGAATTAAAGGTCTCATGTAATGATTAGTTAATGAAAAAACCTTATAAATTTATGTTCATCATGAAATTTCAGAAGAGATAAACATGATTCTTAAAATCACTGAGGAATAAAAGCACATCAGAAAAAGGTTTGGAATTACTTCTCTGTAAGACTAGACACTGGTACTTAGTCTTCAAAATTTCTGGCCCAAAATTTCTAGTCTAGAATTCTAAGGTCAGTAAAAATGAGTATGGGGAAAGAATAATGATCTTTTCATGCTTGAGTTCAGTTCAGTTCAGTCGCTCAGTAGTGTCCGAATCTTCGCGACCCCATGAATTGGAGCACGCCAGGCCTCCCTGTCCATCACCATCTCCCGGAGTTCACTCAGACTCACGTTCAACGAGTCAGTGATGCCATCCAGCCATCTCATCCTCTGTCGTCCCCTTGTCCTCCTGTCCCCAATCCTTCCCAGCATCAGAATCTTCCAATGAGTCAACTCTTGGCATGAGGTGGCCAAAGTACTGAAGTTTCAGCTTTAGCATCATTCCTTCCAAAGAAATCCCAGGGCTGATTTCCTTCAGAATGGACTGGTTGGATCTCCTTGCAGTCCAAGGGACTCTCAGAAGTCTTTTCCAACACCACAGTTCAAAAGCATCAATTCTTCGGCACTCAGGCTTCTTCACAGTCCACCTCTCACATCCATACATGACCACAGGAAAAACCATAGCCTTGACTAGATGGACCTTCGTCGGCAAAGTAATGTCTCTGCTTTTGAATATACTATCTAGGTTGGTCATAACTTTTCTTCCAAGGAGTAAGCGTCTTCTAATTTCATGGCTACAGTCACCATCTGCAGTGATTTTGGAGCCCCCTCCCAAAATAAAATCTGACACTGTTTCCACTGTTTCTCCATCTATTTCCGATGAAGTGATGGGACCAGATGCCATGATCTTCGTTTTCTGAATGTTGAGCTTTAAACCAACTTTTTAGCTTCCCTCTTTCACTTTCATCAAGAGGCTCTTGAGTTCTTCTTCACTTTCTGCCATAGGGTGGTATCATTTGCATATCTGAGGTTATTGATATTTCTCCTGGAAATCTTGATTCCAGCTTGTGTTTCATGCTTGAAGTATCTTTAAAATTCATCCAACATGCTATTTCTCTAGAAACTACTAGAAGATAATCTCACAAAATGAACACTAAACCAAGAAATAGGATCATATTGAATTCAGAAAGGAGAAGATTAAAAAACATCTCAGAGGTAACAGTGATGCACTGGATAAACAACAAGAGAAATACTGGGATAACTAAGCAACATACCTCAGGAATAACCAGCCAGATTTAAATATTGGAACAGGAAGAAAATTACACAAGTTTCTATTGATGATGATGGGGAAGTGGAAAATCAGATTCCCATTAATTGTTCCAATAAAACTAAAATTTGTACAGCATTTGATATTTATCAGTTGAACATTTAATTCTCAGTGGTGACAAGTTACAATATTATATGCCCTGAGTACCAGTCATTGAAATTCCAATGCTTCTGTATTAGAAGGGAATGAGGAAGGGAAGTGTGAGTAGAGAATACAATATCCTATGGATTCAGTATGCCTGAAATGCAGGAGACCTGGGTTCAATCCCTGGTTGGGAAGATGCCCTGGAGAAGGAAATGGCACCCCACTTCAGTATTCTTGCTTGGAGAATTCCATGGAGAGCGGAGCCTGGTGGGCTACAGTTCACACAATGTTGCAGAGTCAGACATGACTGAGTGACTTTCACTTTAGTTTATCACTTTATACTATGAGAGATTTAAATTATTATCCTCTAGTTGTAGAGTGTTATATTCAAAACTCAAACATCAGGAAATTGCATCAAATGCAGAAACAAAAGGAGAATGAGCTTAAAGAATTGCAAATGGTTATTTCCTGAAATTGCTAACCTCAGAAATGGAAGGAGAAATGGGGCATATAACTACTGTGCTCTGTAATTATTATGAAACTACTTGAATTTGAGGCTGACATGGATTTATTCAGCTTAAAATGAATGTTTAAAAATGATCATAGCAAAATATATAATTCATTTAGTTCTATCACCTGAAAGAAAGTGGTGAAAGGAGAAGAGAAAAAAAAGGGCAAGCACTTCTGCCATCACTCTTTTGTACTCCATGAGGAAGCCCAAAGGAAGAAGACCAAAACTGAGGGCAGTTTGGTTATGGGACTCTCACTGAAACAATTTCATTAAATTATTCTTCCTTTTTATTTTTCCAAAATCAAGTGATCATGTACTTTTTATCATGAAATGACTGAAGAGCCCCTTTAAAGAGTATACAAGGATGCCTTTCCTGATTGTTGACATTCTGTTTCCAGTGCAGCCAACATCCTTAATATAACCCTATCTATCTGCATCTTATAAATTTATTCCATTAATATGTTTCTATTTAGTACTTTGTAAAAATGAATTTTTAATAGGGGTATGCATAGGCGTGTTCTCAGCATGTGTGAAGCTATCTCCATCATCGTTATACTACTGGCAGTTGTCTGCTTACATTGAAAAGAATTACATTTTGCAGCATCTTTACTTGACAAATTTAAATGTTTTAGGTAATATATTTTCCCCAGAGACAGTTATAGAATGCAGAGAGAGGTATGAATTACCACCATGTCAATTATAGTAATGCTTTTACACAACAGGTGTAAGTAGTGGGTCATGAGAACCACTAGTCTCCTTCTTGTTACTAATAACATAGTGCCAATCAAATTCTATATATGTGGGTAGTGGCTTTTGAGGGAGATGATAAAAATGAACAAACAAATTATCCCTATTAAAAGCATACCTTGAGCACACAAGACAATTATAGTAGGTCATGTTCCAAGCAAAGTGAGAACAGGAACCCAGCACTGATAGTCTCTCTTCCCAGACCTTTTCAATGATACCATAAACAGAACCTGGCATTAATGTTTACAGAGAAGAGACAGCTTGTTAGAAATATTTGGATATTACTTTACAGAGAAATACCAGATAATGCTCAACTCACTGTTAGCATTCCTGAAAGAAGGATGTGCAAACGAGCTCTTTAAGGTGACAGTTTATGCTTCTCTTATAAGAGAGAGATTCTTAACCTGAGGCCCATGGGCTCCCAAGGGTCTGTGGAAGGATTCAGGGTTTCAAGACAAAAACCTATGCATTATAAGAAGCAAAAGCTTGTGTCTATATCACTGCAGTACCAGAAGTCATGTAACTTTGTTACTAATAAAAATGAGATATTTTATACATCATGAAGCAGTTATTGCAGATATTTTGATCAGTAGTTCATGCTCGTTAAAACGTCAAGATTATTGTAATTATTGAGTATACTATTAGAACTTATTACTTTAGTCATTAATAAGGAAATAATAATGTTAAGTTTTTAAAAACTATATTACAATATATTTTTATGTTTAATTTAATGCAGTATATTCATTTAAAAACATTATTATGAAAAGGAGGCCAGGCTTTACAAGACTACCAAAGTGACCTATAGATCAAAAAGTGGTTGCAAATATTTGGTTAAATTCAGAGATAAAAATATTCTACTTTTGAATTTGAAGTTGAATGTCGCTAGTGGTAAGGAGCCCACCTGCCAGTGCAGAAAACAAGACACACGAGTTTGATTCCTGGGCCAGAAATATCCCTGGAGGAGGGCATGGCAACCCACTCCAGCATTCTTACCTGGAGGAGAGGAGGAGCCTGGTGGGCTAGAGTCCATAGGGTCCCAAAGAGTGACATGGCTGAAGTGACATAGCAAGAAGTCAGGTGTTATTTGGGAATGGCTTTGAAATTTCTTTTTTCTTTTTGAAAGAAGGAAGGAGTGCTTGATTGTTTAGAAGTCTTCTAGAGCATATATAGGTCTAATGTGGAAACATGAACCATAATACTTTAAACACTTTGAGCACCAAGCCAACAGAGAGGAAGAGAGAGATTTCCTGGGAGATAGAGATAATGGATAGAAATACCAAGTGTTGATGGAGACATTCTGAAATGGCCAGAGTGTGATTTAGCAGTCTATTTTCATGTCATTGATTTTTCACTGTGATTGAGCTGAACTTGTTTGTTCATCAGAAATTGCCTCTGGTACCTGCTTTTTGCTCCTTTTTCTTTCCTTTTTTTTTTTTTNTCATGAAATTTCAGAAGAGATAAACATGATTCTTAAAATCACTGAGGAATAAAAGCACATCAGAAAAAGGTTTGGAATTACTTCTCTGTAAGACTAGACACTGGTACTTAGTCTTCAAAATTTCTGGCCCAAAATTTCTAGTCTAGAATTCTAAGGTCAGTAAAAATGAGTATGGGGAAAGAATAATGATCTTTTCATGCTTGAGTTCAGTTCAGTTCAGTCGCTCAGTAGTGTCCGAATCTTCGCGACCCCATGAATTGGAGCACGCCAGGCCTCCCTGTCCATCACCATCTCCCGGAGTTCACTCAGACTCACGTTCAACGAGTCAGTGATGCCATCCAGCCATCTCATCCTCTGTCGTCCCCTTGTCCTCCTGTCCCCAATCCTTCCCAGCATCAGAATCTTCCAATGAGTCAACTCTTGGCATGAGGTGGCCAAAGTACTGAAGTTTCAGCTTTAGCATCATTCCTTCCAAAGAAATCCCAGGGCTGATTTCCTTCAGAATGGACTGGTTGGATCTCCTTGCAGTCCAAGGGACTCTCAGAAGTCTTTTCCAACACCACAGTTCAAAAGCATCAATTCTTCGGCACTCAGGCTTCTTCACAGTCCACCTCTCACATCCATACATGACCACAGGAAAAACCATAGCCTTGACTAGATGGACCTTCGTCGGCAAAGTAATGTCTCTGCTTTTGAATATACTATCTAGGTTGGTCATAACTTTTCTTCCAAGGAGTAAGCGTCTTCTAATTTCATGGCTACAGTCACCATCTGCAGTGATTTTGGAGCCCCCTCCCAAAATAAAATCTGACACTGTTTCCACTGTTTCTCCATCTATTTCCGATGAAGTGATGGGACCAGATGCCATGATCTTCGTTTTCTGAATGTTGAGCTTTAAACCAACTTTTTAGCTTTCCTCTTTCACTTTCATCAAGAGGCTCTTGAGTTCTTCTTCACTTTCTGCCATAGGGTGGTATCATTTGCATATCTGAGGTTATTGATATTTCTCCTGGAAATCTTGATTCCAGCTTGTGTTTCATGCTTGAAGTATCTTTAAAATTCATCCAACATGCTATTTCTCTAGAAACTACTAGAAGATAATCTCACAAAATGAACACTAAACCAAGAAATAGGATCATATTGAATTCAGAAAGGAGAAGATTAAAAAACATCTCAGAGGTAACAGTGATGCACTGGATAAACAACAAGAGAAATACTGGGATAACTAAGCAACATACCTCAGGAATAACCAGCCAGATTTAAATATTGGAACAGGAAGAAAATTACACAAGTTTCTATTGATGATGATGGGGAAGTGGAAAATCAGATTCCCATTAATTGTTCCAATAAAACTAAAATTTGTACAGCATTTGATATTTATCAGTTGAACATTTAATTCTCAGTGGTGACAAGTTACAATATTATATGCCCTGAGTACCAGTCATTGAAATTCCAATGCTTCTGTATTAGAAGGGAATGAGGAAGGGAAGTGTGAGTAGAGAATACAATATCCTATGGATTCAGTATGCCTGAAATGCAGGAGACCTGGGTTCAATCCCTGGTTGGGAAGATGCCCTGGAGAAGGAAATGGCACCCCACTTCAGTATTCTTGCTTGGAGAATTCCATGGAGAGCGGAGCCTGGTGGGCTACAGTTCACACAATGTTGCAGAGTCAGACATGACTGAGTGACTTTCACTTTAGTTTATCACTTTATACCATGAGAGATTTAAATTATTATCCTCTAGTTGTAGAGTGTTATATTCAAAACTCAAACATCAGGAAATTGCATCAAATGCAGAAACAAAAGGAGAATGAGCTTAAAGAATTGCAAATGGTTATTTCCTGAAATTGCTAACCTCAGAAATGGAAGGAGAAATGGGGCATATAACTACTGTGCTCTGTAATTATTATGAAACTACTTGAATTTGAGGCTGACATGGATTTATTCAGCTTAAAATGAATGTTTAAAAATGATCATAGCAAAATATATAATTCATTTAGTTCTATCACCTGAAAGAAAGTGGTGAAAGGAGAAGAGAAAAAAAAGGGCAAGCACTTCTGCCATCACTCTTTTGTACTCCATGAGGAAGCCCAAAGGAAGAAGACCAAAACTGAGGGCAGTTTGGTTATGGGACTCTCACTGAAACAATTTCATTAAATTATTCTTCCTTTTTATTTTTCCAAAATCAAGTGATCATGTACTTTTTATCATGAAATGACTGAAGAGCCCCTTTAAAGAGTATACAAGGATGCCTTTCCTGATTGTTGACATTCTGTTTCCAATGCAGCCAACATCCTTAATATAACCCTATCTATCTGCATCTTATAAATTTATTCCATTAATATGTTTCTATTTAGTACTTTGTAAAAATGAATTTTTAATAGGGGTATGCATAGGCGTGTTCTCAGCATGTGTGAAGCTATCTCCATCATCGTTATACTACTGGCAGTTGTCTGCTTACATTGAAAAGAATTACATTTTGCAGCATCTTTACTTGACAAATTTAAATGTTTTAGGTAATATATTTTCCCCAGAGACAGTTATAGAATGCAGAGAGAGGTACGAATTACCACCATGTCAATTATAGTAATGCTTTTACACAACAGGTGTAAGTAGTGGGTCATGAGAACCACTAGTCTCCTTCTTGTTACTAATAACATAGTGCCAATCAAATTCTATATATGTGGGTAGTGGCTTTTGAGGGAGATGATAAAAATGAACAAACAAATTATCCCTATTAAAAGCATACCTTGAGCACACAAGACAATTATAGTAGGTCATGTTCCAAGCAAAGTGAGAACAGGAACCCAGCACTGATAGTCTCTCTTCCCAGACCTTTTCAATGATACCATAAACAGAACCTGGCATTAATGTTTACAGAGAAGAGACAGCTTGTTAGAAATATTTGAATATTACTTTACAGAGAAATACCAGATAATGCTCAACTCACTGTTAGCATTCCTGAAAGAAGGATGTGCAAACGAGCTCTTTAAGGTGACAGTTTATGCTTCTCTTATAAGAGAGAGATTCTTAACCTGAGGCCCATGGGCTCCCAAGGGTCTGTGGAAGGATTCAGGGTTTCAAGACAAAAACCTATGCATTATAAGAAGCAAAAGCTTGTGTCTATATCACTGCAGTACCAGAAGTCATGTAACTTTGTTACTAATAAAAATGAGATATTTTATACATCATGAAGCAGTTTTTGCAGATATTTTGATCAGTAGTTCATGCTCGTTAAAACGTCAAGATTATTGTAATTATTGAGTATACTATTAGAACTTATTACTTTAGTCATTAATAAGGAAATAATAATGTTAAGTTTTTAAAAACTATATTACAATATATTTTTATGTTTAATTTAATGCAGTATATTCATTTAAAAACATTATTATGAAAAGGAGGCCAGGCTTTACAAGACTACCAAAGTGACCTATAGATCAAAAAGTGGTTGCAAATATTTGGTTAAATTCAGAGATAAAAATATTCTACTTTTGAATTTGAAGTTGAATGTCGCTAGTGGTAAGGAGCCCACCTGCCAGTGCAGAATACAAGACACACGAGTTTGATTCCTGGGCCAGAAATATCCCTGGAGGAGGGCATGGCAACCCACTCCAGCATTCTTACCTGGAGGAGAGGAGGAGCCTGGTGGGCTAGAGTCCATAGGGTCCCAAAGAGTGACATGGCTGAAGTGACATAGCAAGAAGTCAGGTGTTATTTGGGAATGGCTTTGAAATTTCTTTTTTCTTTTTGAAAGAAGGAAGGAGTGCTTGATTGTTTAGAAGTCTTCTAGAGCATATATAGGTCTAATGTAGAAACATGAACCATAATACTTTAAACACTTTGAGCACCAAGCCAACAGAGAGGAAGAGAGAGATTTCCTGGGAGATAGAGATAATGGATAGAAATACCAAGTGTTGATGGAGACATTCTGAAATGGCCAGAGTGTGATTTAGCAGTCTATTTTCATGTCATTGATTTTTCACTGTGATTGAGCTGAACTTGTTTGTTCATCAGAAATTGCCTCTGGTACCTGCTTTTTGCTCCTTTTTCTTTCCTTTTTTTTTTTTTNCTGCTTGCATTGAAAAGAATTACATTTTGCAGCATCTTTACTTGACAAATTTAAATGTTTTAGGTAATATATTTTCCCCAGAGACAGTTATAGAATGCAGAGAGAGGTACGAATTACCACCATGTCAATTATAGTAATGCTTTTACACAACAGGTGTAAGTAGTGGGTCATGAGAACCACTAGTCTCCTTCTTGTTACTAATAACATAGTGCCAATCAAATTCTATATATGTGGGTAGTGGCTTTTGAGGGAGATGATAAAAATGAACAAACAAATTATCCCTATTAAAAGCATACCTTGAGCACACAAGACAATTATAGTAGGTCATGTTCCAAGCAAAGTGAGAACAGGAACCCAGCACTGATAGTCTCTCTTCCCAGACCTTTTCAATGATACCATAAACAGAACCTGGCATTAATGTTTACAGAGAAGAGACAGCTTGTTAGAAATATTTGGATATTACTTTACAGAGAAATACCAGATAATGCTCAACTCACTGTTAGCATTCCTGAAAGAAGGATGTGCAAACGAGCTCTTTAAGGTGACAGTTTATGCTTCTCTTATAAGAGAGAGATTCTTAACCTGAGGCCCATGGGCTCCCAAGGGTCTGTGGAAGGATTCAGGGTTTCAAGACAAAAACCTATGCATTATAAGAAGCAAAAGCTTGTGTCTATATCACTGCAGTACCAGAAGTCATGTAACTTTGTTACTAATAAAAATGAGATATTTTATACATCATGAAGCAGTTATTGCAGATATTTTGATCAGTAGTTCATGCTCGTTAAAACGTCAAGATTATTGTAATTATTGAGTATACTATTAGAACTTATTACTTTAGTCATTAATAAGGAAATAATAATGTTAAGTTTTTAAAAACTATATTACAATATATTTTTATGTTTAATTTAATGCAGTATATTCATTTAAAAACATTATTATGAAAAGGAGGCCAGGCTTTACAAGACTACCAAAGTGACCTATAGATCAAAAAGTGGTTGCAAATATTTGGTTAAATTCAGAGATAAAAATATTCTACTTTTGAATTTGAAGTTGAATGTCGCTAGTGGTAAGGAGCCCACCTGCCAGTGCAGAATACAAGACACACGAGTTTGATTCCTGGGCCAGAAATATCCCTGGAGGAGGGCATGGCAACCCACTCCAGCATTCTTACCTGGAGGAGAGGAGGAGCCTGGTGGGCTAGAGTCCATAGGGTCCCAAAGAGTGACATGGCTGAAGTGACATAGCAAGAAGTCAGGTGTTATTTGGGAATGGCTTTGAAATTTCTTTTTTCTTTTTGAAAGAAGGAAGGAGTGCTTGATTGTTTAGAAGTCTTCTAGAGCATATATAGGTCTAATGTGGAAACATGAACCATAATACTTTAAACACTTTGAGCACCAAGCCAACAGAGAGGAAGAGAGAGATTTCCTGGGAGATAGAGATAATGGATAGAAATACCAAGTGTTGATGGAGACATTCTGAAATGGCCAGAGTGTGATTTAGCAGTCTATTTTCATGTCATTGATTTTTCACTGTGATTGAGCTGAACTTGTTTGTTCATCAGAAATTGCCTCTGGTACCTGCTTTTTGCTCCTTTTTCTTTCCTTTTTTTTTTTTTTTCTCTTCATCTAAATCATGTCATATTATTCCTTATTGTTATCGAGCAGCAGAATAGGACATTCTAGAGAGGAGAAATGATTTGGACATTCAAGATATTTGTCAGCCGTAGCTGATCACACTACTGACAGTCAATAAGAAATCAGTGCTTTCTATTATTGTTTCAGTTTATTTGCTTTTTTATTACAAAATTTATTTTTAACACTGCAGGAAGTGAAAGTGAAAAACACCAGATATAGATTGGGGAGCATTATTTGTTTTTTCATTGTTAATTTGGTACCTGATCAAACATATTCAATGATGATTATTGTTTTCAAATTATATATTATTGTTAGGATAAAAAATCTAGAAGGCATCTCCAGAACTATCAATTATAATTGATAGTTGGTATTATAATTGATATAATTATTCTTCAGAAATCCCTTTTGAGTGTGTCTCAGTGATGTGATGCTCTGACTCACTTAAAACATATGTGACATTTGTAAGTTTGATCTTTCTTCACACTGTAAATTGTAAACTAATACAGAGACCAAATATCATGTGCTTTATGTAAACCCTTGCATAGAACATGTATAGCCAAATGCACTATCGGTCAACAAATATTAAGAGATGGTAGCATATGATTGAGATTTGGTTTTTACAAGTATTATATTTGTTATATTTTGCATGATTCTGCAACACAGTAATCTTATTTTACATCTTATTTAGAGTAATCATGCATATTTGATAAAGATTTTCAAACCATAGTTATAAAATCAAGTGATGATTTTATAATAATGTGCCTTTAAAAATACTTGCTTTAAGAATCATATTCAGGATAAAATTATATGACTAGAATAACTTCTCTGAGTGTAAATCTTTTTTTCTTGTTATTCTTAATATTTGTATTTACCACACTTTCACTGAAAAACAATGCAAAAACTCTGCTTTATTTTTCTACAGTTATTACATTATCCTTCCCCTGCTATCATTGTTTCAGATCTTATATATTAAATTTCTTCTAGTGGTTTCTTAGTAGTACTTAGATGACTTCCAATCCATTTAATTATCTTGTGCTAATTCTTCATTTTTATCAATTTGGTTATCACTATTGGAGTCCATTTGTACAGTCCACAATTTCTTACCATAGAGAATAATAACAGACCAATGATAAAAGCTTTTGAAAATCTTATCCTTACATGATGGTGGTGATAATATTTTAACAACTTTGAATTAGACTTGAAAAATGGGACTTGTTTTTCTTTTGGTATATCTTTCTTCTTTTTTTTTCTTATGGGAAACTTATATCATCTAGTTTGGATGCTTTATATAATGATTCACTTATATTAACATATAACATATGTTATAAGATACAACATATCACTATATAACAATATAATATGCTTATTTAGAGCATGAACTTTGGATTTAGACTGCCAGGGCTTAAATGCTTCCTGACTATGTGACCTTGGACAAAATACTTAACCTCCTTTGCTTCCTAATTTCTAAAATGGGCAAACTCTATTGTGAATAAAATCAAATGAGGAAGTCAGCCTAAACTGAAGATATTGGAGAAATAGACTTCATCTTCTGAAGAGAAGAGTAACGACATCACATTGCAAAGGAATCTTGGTATTAGGGGCTATAATTCATTGGAGGACATTTCCAGAGGATAAACTCCTTGTTGACAAATTAAACACAAAATCTATGTTCTTACAGGGTAACTGATCTGCATTAAAGGACAGATTATCCTTAGATAATTACATTGTTGTGCTGAGCACATTTAACATTTACTTTTCTGGCAACTTTCAAGTATTCAATATAGTATTGTTAACTAAAGTCATCCTGCTGTACTATAGAGCCCCAGAACTCATAGCTAGAAGTTTGTGTACTTTGATTAATGTCTCCCCAACTCCTGTTTCCCCTCAGTCCCTGAAAACTACCAATCTACCCTTTGTTTCTGACTTCAGCTTTTTTGACTGCACATATAAGTGAAGTCATTCAGTATTTGTCTTTCTCTGTCTGACCTAGTTCATGCTGTCACAAATGGCAGAATCCTTCTTTTCATGGGTAAGTAACATTCTATATACATATATATATATCCTTCATTCATTCATGAATGAACACTTCAATTATTTGCATGTCTTAGCTATTGTGAATACTGCTGCAGTGTACATGGAGGGTGTAGGTATCTCTTTGGTGTCTTAGTTGGTCAGTAGTGTCCAACTCTTTGTGACTCCATGCACTGGAGCCAGCCAGGCTCCTCCATCCATGGAATTCTCCAGGCAAGAATACTGGAGTAGGTTGCCATGCCCTACTCCAGAGGGTCTTCCTGACCCAGGGACTGAACCTCCCTGGGTCTCCCACATTGCAGGAAGATTCATGGTTTCATTAAGTTGCATCGGTATCTGCACATTTGATAGTAATGCTGAAGAAGCTGAAGTTGAATGGTTCTATGAAGACCTTAAAGACCTTCTAGAACTAACACCCCCCAAAAGATATCCTTTTCATTATAGGGGACTGGAAGTCAAGAAATACCTGGAGTAACAGGCAAATTTGGCTTTGGAGTACAGAATGAAGGAGGGCAAAGGCTAATAAACATTTGCCAAGAGAATGCACTGGTCATAACAAACACCTTCTTTCAGCAACACAAAAGAAGACTCTACACATGGACATCACCAGATGGTCAATACTGAAATCGGAATGATTATATTCTTTGCAGCCAAAGATGGAAAAGCTCTATTCAGTCAGCATAAAAAAAGACCAGGAGCTGACTATGGCTCATATCACGATCTCATTGCCAAATTCAGACTTAAATTAAAAGTAGGGAAAACCTCTAGACCATTCAGGTATGACCTAAATAAAATCCCTTACGATAATAGAATGGAAGGAACTATGGATGGAGGTTCATGACATTGTACAGGAGACAGGGAGCAGACCATCCCCAAGGGAAAAAAAATGCAAAAAAGCAAAATGGCTGTCTGAAGAGACCTTAAAAATAGCTGTGAAAAGAATAAAAGTGAAAAGCAAAGGAGAAAAGGAAAGATATACCCAACTGAATGCAGAGTTCCAAAGAATAGGAAAGAGAGATAAGAAAGCCTTCCTCAGTGATCAGTGCAAAGAAATAGAGGAAAACAACAGAATGGAAAAAAACTGGAGATCTCTTCATGAATATTAGAGATACCAAGGGAACATTTCATTCAAAGATGGGCTCAATAAAGGAGAGAAATGGTATGGACCTAACAGAAGCAGAAGATATTTAGACGTGGCAAGAATACACAAAAGAACTATACAAAAAAGATCTTCATGACCCAGATAATCCAATGGTGTGATCACTCACCTAGAGCCAGACATCTGGAATGTGAAGCCAAGTGGGCCTTAGAAAGCATCACTGCGAACAAAGCTAGTGGAGGTAATGAATTCCTGTTGAGCTATTTCAAATCCTAAAAGATGATGCTGTGAAAGTGCTGTACTTTATATGGCAGGAAATTTGAAAAACTTGGCAGTGGACACAAGACTGGAAAAGGTCAACTTTAATTCCAATCCCAAAGAAAGGCAATGCTAAAGAATGCTTAAGCTACTACACAATTGCACTCATCACTATCACTAGTGTAGCATACCACACTATCACACACTAGTCGGAGAAAGCAGTGGCACCGCACTCTACTACTCTTGCCTGGAAAATCCCATGGATGAAGGAGCCTGGTGGGCTGCAGTCCATGGGGTCGCTAGGAGTTGGACACGACTGAGTGACTTCACTTTTACTTTTCACTTTCATGCATTGGAGAACGGAATGGTAACTCACTCTAGTTTTCTTGCCTGGAGAATCCCAGGGATGGGGAAGCCTGGTGGGCTGCCATCTATGGGGTCACACAGAGTAGGACACGACTGAAGCAACTTAGCAGCAGCAGCAGAGGCACACACTAATAAAATAATGCTCAAAATTCTCCAAGTCAGGCTTCAACAGTACGTGAACCATGAACTTCCAGATGTTCAAGCTTGTTTTAGAAAAGGCAGAGGAACCAGAGATTAAATTGCCAACATCTGTTGGATCATTGAAAAAGGAAGGGAGTTCCAGAAAAACATCTACTTCTACTTTATCAACTATGCCAAAGACTTTGTGTGGATCACCACAAACTGAAAAATTCTGAAAGAGATTGAATACCTGACCAGCCTTTTGAGAAATCTGTATGCAGGTCAGGAAAAACAGTTAGAACTGGACGTGGAACAACAGTCTGGTTCCATATAGGGAAAGGAGTACGTCAAGGCTGTATATTGTTACTCTGCTTATTTAACTTAAATGCAGAGTACATCATGTGAAATGCTGGGCTGGATGAAGCACAACCTGGAATCAAGAATTCTGGAAGAAATATCAGTAACCTCAGATATGCAGATGATACCACTCTTATGGCAGAAAGTGAAGAGGAACTAAACAGCCTCTTGATGAAAGTGAAAGAGGAGACTGAAAAAGTTGGCTTAAAGCTCAACATTCAGAAAACTAAGATCATGGCATATGGTCCCATCACTTCATGGCAAATTAATGGGGAAACAATGGAAACAGTGATAGATTTTATTTTTTGTGCTCCAAAATCACTGCAGATAGTGATTGCAACCATGAAATTAAAAGATGCTTACTCCTTGGAAGAAAAGTTATGACCACCATAGACAGCATATTAAAAAGCAGAGACATTACTTTGCCAACAGATGTCTGTCTAGTCAAGGCTAAGATGTGTATAAGAGACAGGNGAAATTAAAAGATGCTTACTCCTTGGAAGAAAAGTTATGACCACCATAGACAGCATATTAAAAAGCAGAGACATTACTTTGCCAACAGATGTCTGTCTAGTCAAGGCTATGGTTTTTCCAGTAGTCATGTATGGATGTGAGAGTTGGGCTATAAAGAAAGCTGAGTGCCAAAGAATTGGTGCTTTTGAATTGTGGTGTTGGAGAAGACTCTTGAGAGTCCCTTGGACTGCAAGGAGATCCAACCAGTCCATCCTAAAGGAAATCAGTCCTGAATATTCATTGGAAGGACTGATGTTGAAGGTAAAACTCCAATTTCAGGTGAAATTGGAATCTCAGCTGAAACTTTGGCCACCTGATGTGAAGAGTTGACTCATTTGATAAGACCCTGATGCTGGGAAAGAAAGACTGAAGGCAGGAGAAGAGGATGACAGAAGATGAGATAGTTGGATGGCATCACTGACTCAATGGACATGAGTTTGTGTAAACCACGGGAGCTGGTGCTAGACAGGGAGCCTCATGCACTGCATTCCATGGGGTCACAGAGTCGGACATGACTGAGCAACTGAACTGAGCTGAACTGCACAATTGAGGAAGGAATCTCTTCTTCACCCTTTCACAGCAGGTGGGATAGCCTGCTGACTTGCTTGCCTGCTCGGGCAGGCTGTAGGATATATGCTTCATAGCTGCCTAGCATCTCTGGCTGGGCCTCGTATCCCTAAACATATGAGCTGGTTGCTTGCTTCCTTGCCCGAGTATGGCCCTAGATTGAGCTCTGAGGCTGTGATGGCCTACTTGCCTGTAAGTAAAACTCAGAACTATTGACTAAGCTTAGTGGCCATATGGGGTCACCAGCTTGGCTCTGTAGATAAAGATGGCCACTGGTCCTTGGCTCAGGTACTACTGCCAGCAGGAAAGAAGTTCGCCAAGGTCTGCATGTATGTTGCTGTGAAACCTGTCACCCTTTGATGTCTCTAGCTGATTCCCAGGAGGCAATAACTAAGGCCTATTGAAACCCTGTAATGCTGGAGAAGTTGGATGTCTGCCTTGGTCTTTCCTTTTTCCACTGGAGAAAATGTAGGTCCTTAGTGTGGTGCTGTACCAGCCTAGGGGAGGAGTGAGGCAGTCAAAAGGAATCTTCTATCACCCCTATAATGTGGTTTTTCACAATTCTTGTCATCCAAGAGGTTGCTTTAACCTCACTCCCAACTGCTGGGATCTTCACAAAGGTGTCTCATCTGTGGATAGTTGCCAGTAACTCTTTCTATGAGGAAAATTTAAATCAGGAAGCATCTGTTTCTCCATAGCACTCTGTCATTCTATTTTTATTTCTAATACAAATTTTGGCTGATTCTTATGCCTAGTAATATTAGAAAACTATTGGTTTGTTAGAGTTGGGATTCCACACTGACTGTATTAAAGAAATGTATATGTTCTCCCATAACACTCAGAAGCCCCTACCT
>SJYW01038145.1:1398174-1415275 GCA_006410735.1 Raphicerus campestris
AGCCCCAAGCATCCTGCATCCTGTATTGAACCTAGACTGGCGATTCATTTCTTACATATTATACATGTTTCAATGCCATTCTCCCAAATCATCCCAACCTCTCCCTCTCCCACAGTGTCCAAAAGTCTGTTCTATAAATCTGTGTCTCTTTTGCTGTCTCTCATACAGGGTTATCATTACCATCTATCTAAATTCCATATATATGTGTTAGTATACTATATTGGTGTTTTTCTTTCTGGCTTGCTTCACTCTGTATAATCGGCTCCAGTTTCATCCACCTCATTAGAACTGATTCAAATGTATAATTTTTAATGGCTGAGTAATACTCCATTGTGTATATGTACGACAGCTTTCTTATCCATTCATCTGCTGATGGACATCTAGGTTGCTTCCATGTCCTGGCTATTATAAACAGTGCTGCGATGAACATTGGGGTCCACATGTCTCTTTCAATTCTGGTTACCTTGGTGTGTATGCCCAGTGGGATTTCTGGGTCATAATGCAGTTCTATTTCCAATTTTTAAAGGAATCTCCACACTGTTCTCCATAGTGGCTGTACTAGTTTGCATTCCCACCAACAGTGTAAGAGGGTTCCCTTTTCTCCACACCCTCTCCAGCATTTATTGCTTGTAGACTTTTGAATCGCAGCCATTCTGACTGGTGTGAAATGGTACCCCATTGTGGTTTTCTTTTGCATTTCTCTGCTAATGAGTGATATTGAACATCTTTTCATGTGTTTGTTAGCCATTTGTATGTCTTATTTGGACAAATGTCTATTTAGTTCTTTGGCCCATTTTTTGATTGGGTTGTTTATTTTTCTGGAACTGAGCTATAGGAGTTATTTGTATATTTTAGAGATTAGTTGTTTGTCAATTGCTTCATTGTCTATTATTTTCTGCCATTCTGAAAGCTATCTTTTCACCTTGCTTATAGTTTCCTTTCTTGTGCAGAAGCTTTTAATTTTAATTAGATCCCATTTGTTTCTTTTTGCTTTTATTTCCAGTATTCTGGGAGGTGGATCATAGAGGATCCTGCTGTGATTTATGTTGGAGAGTGTTTTGCCTATGTTCTCCTCTAGGAGTTTGATAGTTTCTGGTCTTACGTTTAGATCTTTAGTTCATTTTGAGTTTATTTTTGTGTATGGTGTTAGAAAGTGTTCTAGTTTCATTCTTTTACAAGTGGTTGACCAGTTTTCCCAGCACCACTTGTTAAAGAGATTGTCTTTAATCCATTGTATATTCTTGCCTCCTTTGTCGAAGATAAGGTGTCCATAGGTGTGTGGATTTATCTCTGGGCTTTCTATTTTGTTCCATTGATCTATATTTCTGTCTTTGTGCCAGTAACATACTGTCTTGATGACTGTGGCTTTGTAGTAGAGCCTGAAGTCAGATCTTCCCACAGTAACTGTAAAGATTCTAAATGTGAATGGCTATGCAATTTTAAAGAAACTTACTTTTTATTTCTAAGGTAGGTTAAATTACATTTTAACTACTTATATTATGGAAATTCATCATATAGTTGTCTTTATAAAATATATTTCTTTGTGGAAATAATGTCTAAAATGTGGGAGCAGGGTTCATTATTTTCAAAAGCCCCTTTCTCATCTAAAATTCGTGAGTCTATAGTATTTTTGGTTCATTTAGGAGAAAGAACCAGATGACATTCAGTTAAATTTTCCTAATGTTCAAGTTACTTTAAACCAAGTTAGATCTGGCCTGAAAGAACTATGTCTCCAAGGAAACTTTATTCTCTTTATAAATCTATAAATACTTTCAGGAGGTTGCCTCCCTTACTCTCAAAGGCATCTGGTGACTTGATAGCAACTGGTGGAAAATTTAACAAAAACATCTTAAGTTCATTTCTCTTTAGTCCAAATTTTTCGGCACAGGATGAACATTTTTGGAGTTACTATTCTCCTTTTAATCCTTTTCCACACCCCATCAACACCGTTTACTTGATCATTTCTTACTCTGCCTGCAGTAGCCTGGAAGCAGGAGTCTTCCTTGATCTGTTCAGTGCTCCAGCCTCCCTTGTGTCTGTGCCACCTTAGCTGACATGCACTTGTTCTTCCACAGTGCTCTGTGCTTGCAAGCAGCAGGACAAACTTTCCCTCTTTCGGGTAGAGCATAACCCTAAAGATTGATAACCCGACAAAGCAATTACAGTAAAACTCTATTACAAAGCACTTCACTATTTCACAGATTCAATTATACCTTGGGTCAAACTATGACCACTGTGTACATTGTGCATTTCTCTTAATATAACATAGAAGGAGCCTACCAGGTGGGTGTTATCTTATCCTCTGACATCTGCATTATTACAGTGGTCTCTTTTATTGCATTGATTCATGCTCCTTGATAGAAAAAAAATTACTTTCTATGCAATTTTCAAGGACTACCAGATAAACAATGTCAGAGAATAATATCAGGCATCGTTTTGTCTTGCAGTATAACCTTATCCCATTACATATTGTCCCAGTTATAAATATAGGTGGTGATTTACAGTCATAAACCAAATATTTTAAAAATGATTTTCTATGAAAGATGTTCTAAGAAGATATGATATTTGACTTAAGTGAAAATATTTACTCACCTGATGGATGATATCAGATGCCTCTGATGCCTGAAGTCACATCCCTTCATCCCACAGTTCTGCACACTTAGACTCAGTTTGTGCTAAGTCTCCCATTCTATGCTTTGATCTTGTGTCTTCAGGACAGACCTAATAGGAATGGTGCCAAGGCCCACACTACTTTTAGGAGCCCACAAAAATCTTTTAAATTTATTTTAAAATTAAAAGAAACAAACTTTTAAGTCTATAAAAATATTTTAATATATAATAGTAATGTATTTTTCTTTATACAAATGCAGTCATAAAATGAAAATTTAAATATTTTTTATGGTGAAAGGGGCCAACCACAGCCATAATATGATCCTGCATGTCTTTCCACTTTTCCTATGGTTGTTGGCTTGGCCTTATAGAAGTATAGCTAGAATATACAGTGGAGTGAACATACCTGGGGCCAACAAGGTGGAAGGAAGAGTTGGGTTATCAATTTTTAGAGACATTTTTATAATTGTCCTGGAAGAATCAAGTCTATTTTATCCCTGTATCACATTTTCACATGCTCTATAAAGCACATCTGTATCCATTTTTCTTTGTGTTTTTATTGCAGTCAGTTTCTTACTTTATAGGTATAGAGAACACAGATTAAGACTTAGTTCTGTACTTCACCACCAATTTTAGTCTTTTAAAATTCTTGTTCCCAATTATATTTTATTTTATACAAACAGACTTTTCAAGATTTAATTCACATAGCATAAAACTCTCCATTGTGAAGTAGATCATTCGATGGTCTTCAATATATTTATAGACTCGTACAACCATCACCATTAACTAAATTTTAATATTTTTATCACCTCCAAAAGAAATCTCATACCCATTTGTGATCATTTCCTCTTTCTTCTCTCCCCCAGGTCCTGAAAATCACTAATCTGCTTTTTGTCTACATAGATTTGTCTATTCTGGACACTTTGAAGTTATATAATGTGGTCTATTGTGACTGGCTTCTTTCATTTAGCATAGTGTTTTCAAGGGCTATTCATGTTGTAGAATGGATGGTACTTTGTTCATTTTTATGGCTAAATAATGTTCCATTGTGTGAATACATTACTTTGTTTATTCATTCATCAGTTGATAGACATTTGTATGGTTTCTGCTTTTTGGCTATCAAGTAGAGTGATGTTATGGACATTTGTGTAAAAGCTTTTGTGTAGACATATATTTCAAGTCTCTTGGGCTTTTACCTAGGATTGATACTGCTGAATGAAATTGTGACTATGTTTAACATTTTTAGGAACTCTCAAATTGCTTTCAAAAATGCTTCACATTTTTGCATTCCCACTGGCAGTTTCTGAGTATTCTAATTCATCACATCCTCACCAACACTTGTTGCTTGTTTGTTTTTATTTTATTTTAGTCATTCTTATATAAAGCAGCATCACATTATAGTTTTGATTATCATTTTCCTTATGACTATTTATATCAAGCATATTTTCATGTGCTCTTGGATATTTGTATATTTTCTTTGGAGAAGTGTCTATGCAAATATTTTGCACATTTTCAATTGGGCTGCCTTTTCAAATGAGTTCTAAGAGTTCTTTATACGTTGTGCATACAGTATCATTGTCAGATAAATTTTGTAAATATTTTTTTTCCATTCTGTATCATTTCATTTTCTTTGAATCGAACGTTTTTGGTATTAATAAAGCTTATTTTTTTTCTTTAATTGTATTTTACCATAATACGAAATAAACCATTGCCTAACCCCAGGTCACAAAGATTCATACCTATATTTTTCTTAGTTTTATATTTTAAGCTTTTATATTTGTGATTCATTTGGAATTAAATTTTGTACATGACGTGAAGCATGGGTTCAGTTTAATTCATTCTTTGTGTGTGGATATCTAGGTGATCCAACATCTTTTGTTGAAACAGCTGTTGCTGCTGCTGCTAGGTCGCTTCAGTCATGTCCGACTCCGTGCGACCCCATAGATGGCAGCCCACCAGGCTCCCCTGTCCTTGGGATTCTCCAGGCAAGAACATTGGAGTGGGTTGCCATTTCCTTTTCCAATGCATGAAAGTGAAAAGTGAAATTGAAGTTGCTCAGTCATGTCTGACTCCTAGCGACCCCATGGACTGCAGCTTACCAGGCTCCTCTGTCGATGGGATTTGCCAAGCAAGTGTACTGGAGTTAGTTTCCCACTAAATTTTATTGATAGCTTGTCAAGAACCAGTTGACCATACTGTAAGAATTTATTTTTGTATTCTCAGTTTCATTTCATTGATCTGCATGTCTATTTATATGCCAGTACCTCATATCTTGATTAATGGAGTTTTAAAATAATTTTCGAAATCAGGAAATGTGAATCCAACAACCTTACTCTCTTTTCCAAGACTGTTTGGGCTATTCTGCATCATTTGTATTTTCATATGAATTTTAGGAGCAGCTTCTCAGTATCTGCTAAAGAAAGGCAACTGAGCTAAATGAGAAAAGTTGTGTTGAATTTGCAGGTTAATCGGAGAGTATTTCCTCAATGGACAAAGTTTCAGTCCTATGTACTTAGGACATCTTTAATTTCTTTTGACCATATTTTATAGTTTTAAGTTTAAAGTTTGTTGAATTTATTCCTATTTAGTTCTTGTTGATGCTATTATAAATTGAATTGTTTCTTTAATTTCATTTTCAGATTGTTCCTTGCTGAACAATATACATACCTGTGGCTGATTCGTGTTTGAGGTGAGGTGAAGTTGCTTAGTCGTGTCCGACTCTTTGCGACCCCGTGGACTGTAACCTACTAGGCTTCTCTGTCCATGGGATTCTCCAGGCAAGAATACTGGAGTGGATTGCCATTTCCTTCTACAGGGGATCTTCCCGACCCAGGCATCTAACCCAGGTCTCCTGCATTGGAGCCGGACGCTTTAACTTCTGAGCCACCAGGGAAGCCCCTTGATTCATGTTTAGGATTGACATGAGCCTCAAATTCTGTAAAGCAATTATCCTTCAGTTAAAAATAAATAAATAAATTTTGAAAAAGAAATATAATTGGTTTTTGTTTATTGACTTTATCACCAGAAACTTTGCTGAACTAATTCATTCACTCTGTAATTTTTCTTAACGGATACATTATGATTTTTCTATAAGAAAAACTAGTAGGCTTCCCAGGTGGCTCAGTGGTAAAGAATTAGCCTGCCAATGCAGGAGATGCTGGTTGGATCCCTAGGTTGGGAAGATCCCCTGGAGGAAGAAATGACAATCTACTCCTCTATTCTTGCCTGAAAAAATCCCGTGGACAGATGAGTCTAGCAGGCTACAGTCTGTGGTGTCACAAAATGTCAGGTATGACTGAGCGACTGAGGAGGGATGAATAGAAAAAACTATGTCATTTATAAATAGAGGTGGTTTTACTTAAACTTTTCCAATCTTGGTGCTTTATTTTTAATGCCTAGCTTAAGACCTTCATTACAATATTGCAATTAAGTGAGGTAAGTGTATGTGTTAGTCACTTAGTTGTATCTGACTCTTTCTTTGTGACTCCATGGACTATGTAGCCTTCCAGGTCTCTCTGTCCATGGGATTCTCCAGTCAAGAATACTGGAGTGGGTTTCCATGCACTCTTCTAGTAGATCTTCCAGACTCAGGATTCAAACCCACCTCTCTTACATCTCCTACGTTAGCAGGTGGGTTCTTCCCACTAGAGCCATTTGGGAAGCCCAGGGATGAGTGTATGTCCCTTTTTTCTGATTTTAGGTAAAGCTTTAACCATAAAGTCTGATATCACCTGGAGATTTTTCATACATTTGGATTATTGTTTGAGAAAGTTGTTTTCTGCTTCTACTTTGCTAAGTGTGTTTACAATGAAAGGATGCTTTTTTTCCAAATGATTTTTCTATTAATACATCTGTTAAGGTACTTACCTGATTTTGGTCTTCTAAGTAATATGGTGTTATTAATGTATTTTTTTTTTTCTGTATGTTGAACCAATCTCTTCTTACTGATTTAAATTTAACCTTGGCATAATGTATAGTGTTTTGTTTATTTTTGTTGCTTCTGGACTCAATTTGTTAGTATTTGGCTGAGTAGTTTTGTATCCATATTCATAAGGGATATACGATTATTTTTCTATTGTGCTGTCTTTGCCTGGTTTTGGTTGTAGGTTGATGCTGGCCTCATTAAATGATTTGGGAAATAATCACTCCTTTATACTTTAGAAGAATTTCTGAAGATTTGGTGTTATTTCTTCCTTAAATATGTGTTAGAATAAACCAGTATAGTGATCTTGGGTGGGATTTCCTTTGTTTTTTGATTATCAGTTAACTCTCTTTACTTTTATACATCTTTTCAAATTTTAAAATTTATTTTTTGAGTTAATTTCAGTAGGTTTTTTCTTCCTGGAAATGTTTCCATTTTATCCAAGTTATTGCATTTTTTGACATATAGACTTGGTAACTTGTATTTTCTCGTGGTGTTATCTTATATCGTTTTATTATCCTGTGAAGAAGATAGTGATCTCTCTTTTTTCTTTCGGACCAGACTTTGAGTCTAGTCTCTACTTTCCTGATTACTCTAGCAAAAATATTTTGTTAATTTTGTTTGAATCTTTCCAAAGAAACAACTTTTGATTTTGTTGGTTTTCTTTGTTTTTCTAGTTCTATGTCCTTTTCTTCTACTCTGTTTATTATATTTTTTATTTTTGCTTCTTTCAGTTTTGCTCTTTATTTTATTTCTTAAGGTGAAAAGTTAGGTTGTTCATTTGAGATCTTTCTTTTTTAATACAGGTGATATTGTTGTTTTTATCAACAATATTGATAAATGTTGNTTCTTCTACTCTGTTTATTATATTTTTTATTTTTGCTTCTTTCAGTTTTGCTCTTTATTTTATTTCTTAAGGTGAAAAGTTAGGTTGTTCATTTGAGATCTTTCTTTTTTAATACAGGTGATATTGTTGTTTTTATCAACAATATTGATAAATGTTGTTCTTCAGTTGCTGAGTCATGTCTGACTCTTTGCCACCCCAAGAACTACGGTATGCTAGGCTTCCTTGTCCATTACTGCCTCTAGGAATTTGCTCAAATTCATGTCCATTGAATCGGTAATACAGGGGATAACATCTATGTTTCTCTCTATACACTACTTTAATTAATCTTCTAAATTTTTTTATTTTGTGCTTTTTATTCATCACAAAATATTTTCAAAATTATCTTGTAGTTTGAGCCATTTGTTTTTTTAAGAGCATATTGTCTATTTTCAACACATTTGTGTAACCTGCAAATTTCTTTCCTTTATTGATAGCTCATTTAATTCCAATGTGCCATTATACCTTATATAATTAACATTATATAGAATTGATTGAGGCTTATTTTAAAGCCCATCAAATGGTAAACCTGGTGCATATTTCACACACACTTAAGAATAATTTTCTGATGTGTTTTGAAGACTAATACTTTGTTGGCCACATTATTTGCAAATATTTTCTCCCAATCTCTGTGTTGTCTTTTTGTTTTATCCATTGTTTACTTTACTGTGCAAAAGCTTTTAAGTTGGTTACATTAAAAAAAAATTTATTTTAATTTCCATTAGGGAGATGGATCAAAAAGATACTGCTGTGATTTATGTCAGAGAGTGTCTGCCTATGATTTCCTCTAAGAGTTATGAAACTCTGTGTCTGGTCTCACATTTAGGTCTATAATCCATTTGAACTTATTTTTGCATATGGTGTTAAAGAATGGGTCTTCTCTGCTGGCTCAGCTGGTAAAGAATATGCCTACAATGTGGGAGACCTGGGATCAATCTCAGGGTTAAAGAATGATCTAAATTTATTTATTTTTTTAATGTGGCTGTCCAGTTATCCCAGTACTATTTGTTGAAGAGACTGTTTTTCCAACATTGTGTGGTCTTGCCTCCTCTGTCATAGATTAATTGATAATAGGTGAATGGGTTTATTTTTGGGTTTTCTATCCTGTTCTGTTGAAATATATTACTATTGCCATACTGTCTTGATTACTGTAGCTTTGTAGTATAGTCTGAAGTCAAGGAGCCTGATTCCTCCAGCTCTGTTTTCTTTCACAAGATTTTCTTGGCTATTTAGGGTCTTTTGTGCTTCCATACAAATTCTAAGAATTTTTTTTTTGTTCTAGTTTTGTGGAAAATGCCATTGGTAATTTGATACTTATTGTTCAGAATCTGTATATTATCTTGGGTAGTACAGTCATTTTGACAATTTTGTAAATCTACTTATATTTAGTGCAATTGCTGATAAGGTGAAAGCTGAGTCTGACATTTTTGCTATTTGTTGTCTATATATCTTATCTTTTTGCTGCAGTTTTTCCTTAAAAAAAAAAATACTTTCTTTAGCTAAATAGATATTTTCTAGGATATTTAACTCTCTTTTGTTTCCTTATTTGTTATCATCTTGGTAGGTCTCCTAGGGATTACAACTAACAACTAAAACAATCTAGTTTATATTAAAGCTTGAATTTATACAATATACAGAAATTTTGCCCCAATTTAGTGCCATTCCACAGCTGTATGTCCTATTTTCATATAAATAAACAGTTTCATATGAGTTCATCCTCATAGTTAATTTTTTTTTGTACAGAAGTGAAGCATTACAATGAAAAATATATTTATAGTGCATTTTATATTTACCTGTGCAGTTTCTTTCACCAGTGTTCTTATTTTTTTCCCATTGAGTTATTGCATAGTGTTTTTTCCTGAAGGGCTCATTTAATATTTCTTGTAGGAAAGTCTTTTAGTGATGAAATCTCTCAGTTTTTATTTATTAGGGTGTGTGTTAATTTCTCCTTCAATTTTGAAAGATAGTTTTGCTGAATACAGGATTCTTGGTTGACATTCATTTTCTTTCAGCAAGTTGAATATGTCATCCTACTGCCATCTGGCATCCATTATCCTGTGAAGAGTCAGCTGTTAACTTTATTGAGAATTCCTCAGATGTGATGAGTTGCTTTTCTCTTCCCACTTTCATCATCCATTTTGTCTTTGGCTTTTATCAGTTGCACTATGATGTGTCTAGAAGTGGATCTCTCTAGTTCATCCATTTTAGAATTAACTGAGCATTTGGATGGGCAGATAAATGTTTTTCATCAAATTTGGAGGTTTTTTTAAATGCTGTTATTTATTAAAATATTCTTTCTACTTCTTTGTCTTCTCTTGAGACTCTAAAAAGCATATGTTTATATGCTAAATGGTATGTCACAAGATTCTGAGAGTCTATTTTTCTTCATTTTTTCTTTGTTTTCTCATATTGGATAACCTTAATTGACCTATCTTCAGGTTCACTATTTTCTTTTTCTATCCGATCCAGCCTGTTGCTTATCCTCTCTAATGAGTATTTCATATATATACTTTTCAATTAAAGACTTATTTCTCTTTTCTTTTTAAATAGTTTCTATCTTGATTAATATCTATTTCGTGAGACTTTAATAGACTAATATCTACTTGGTGAGACATTGTTCCCACAAAACTGCAGAGATGGTTTCTTTTAGCTCTTTGAACATATTTATATCAGCTTTGAATATTAAGCCCAATGTCTGATCTTTCTCAGGAATACTTTTCTATTGACTGATTTCGCCTCCCCCACCCCCTATGCAAGGGTCATGCTTATTTGTTTGTTTTCTGTGTGTCTCATATTGCTTTATTAAAACTTACACATTTTAGATAGTACAATGTGGGATCCCATGATGCAGATCACCTCGTCCCGCAAAGTTCGTGTTATTGCTGACTGTTAAGTTGTTTTTTGTTATTCTTCTTGCTATTTGTTTTGTGTCTTTCCTGGAATAATTCTATAAGGTCTGTACTCTTTGTGTTGTGTGGCCACTGAATGCCCTGCTTGGTTACTTTCATTTCAGCTAATAATTTGAAGGAGATTTTCATAAATGCTTTGAGCCAATGTTTCCCAGTCTTAGCACAAGAGCACTGTGTTTGTTTTGATATTTGCTTTCAGTGCTCAGGCATGCAGTTTATAACTCTGTCTTAGCTTTCTTTCCCTTCCTCCTTGTCAGAGATTCAAGGTCACATAGAGCTGAGAGATTAGGTCTTTTGTTTTTATTTGACATGAATACGAGCCTTTATATGGACATTATCTTCTTGGTTTCTAGAAATACATTAAGGCTTTAGAAGTCCTCTATTGATCTCATTCTCTGTTTTTAATTTTTAAGGTTTTGATCACCCCCTTTTTAGTCACCAACTGTTGCCACCTCAGGCAAATAGATGGGGAAAAAATGGAAACGTGTCAGGTTTTATATTCTTTGGCTCCAAAATTACTGCAGACAATGACTGCAGTCACAAAATTAAAAGACACCTGCTCTTTGGAAGAAAAGCCATGACAAAACTAGACAGCATATTAAAAAGTAGAGACATTGCTTTGCCAACAAAAATGTGTATAGTCAAAGCTATGGTTTTTCCACATCTGTAGTCATATACTGATGTGAGAGTTGACAGTAAGGAAAATTGCTGAAAAATTGATGCTTTCAAGCTGTGATGTTGAAGATGACTCTTGAGGACCCTCTGGACTGTAAGGAGATCAAGCCAGTCAATCCTAAAGGAAATCAGTTTTGAATACTCATTGGAAGGACTGATGCTGAAATTGGAAACTCAGCTGAAACTTTGGAGTGGGTTGCCATTTCCTTCTCCAGAGGATCTTCCTGACCTATGGATTGAACCTGCGGAATGGCAACCTATCCAGTATTCTTGCCTGGGAAATCCCATGGACAGAGGAGCCTGGTGAGCTACAGTCTTTGGGATCGCAAACAGATGGACATGACTGAACAATTGAGCACACATCCTATCTTACTAAATTCAATGGTAAATTTACTGTGGCTAACAGGATTCCCTACTTTTTTCCATTCCTGANACAGAGGAGCCTGGTGAGCTACAGTCTTTGGGATCACAAACAGTTGGACATGACTGAACAATTGAGCACACATCCTATCTTACTAAATTCAATGGTAAATTTACTGTGGCTGTGAGTCTAACAGGATTCCCTACTTTTTTCCATTCCTGAAAAAAAAAAAAAACATAATGTAAAAACAAAATGAACAGCATGTTCTTTAGTTTGCATCTTACTGTAAATTGCTTTCTAGCTCTGGAACGTGTTCAGAACATTTTTTAACAAATTAAATTTTGTCTTCTTCAATAAAAGAATAATATGTCCTCTATGGTGGGCAAATGTTGTAGTTCAATTCTATATTTAAAGTTATGCTTCAACATTGTGGATTATACATTTTCTTTATAAAACTACTAAATTACAGAACTTCCAGATGCTCTTACTTATAAACAAGTCTGTATCTAAGCATTATCAACTTAACCTACATCCAGAATGAAAAGAACCTATATATCCCCTATAAAGAAAATTGTTGCAATGCATCATAAGCAAAATGTATGGTTATATAACTCTTTACCACCATAAAAAAAATCTTGTAAAGAATTAAGAGAAAAATATCTATATGTTTTACCAGGGAAAATATAATAATCTACTCTCTGAAATAATGTAACCCTAATTATAAGGTGAGAAATAATATGCTTACAGTACTATTATCACTATTTTTATTTACAAAGCAAATTCTCAGCAACTTACAGGTATTAAGTGGCTGTTTTACCCACTTCCTATGATTACCTTTTCATTTTCAGTGTTTTATTTACTCATCTATCTGCCTAGTATCTGCTAATTGTGTTCTATGTATATCCACTGATTCATAACTTCATTTATTTACTTCATACCTATTAAGTATCCACTATAAGCTCTTTAAGGGAAGGAACTAGATCTTATTCATTTTTGTCTATTTTCTACCAGAGTGGCTATAAAGAAAAACATGAAACTAAAAAAAATATAAAGCAATGCAACAGTTTAATATTACATGATTATCTTTGAGATTACAAATTGGTTGTTCCGCACACAATTGTTAATATTTGATCATTCTTGACTTTCCAAAATGTAACTTCATGTGATCCGCCTTAGTATAGTTATGTGTAGAAGAACCAAATGATCAGACACCAACTCATAGAACAGGTCAAATCTGACCTCACTTTAGGATTTAGTTTGGAAGCAGGGAATTGGTGATTATCACCTTCAAGTATATGTACCTCCATGTTCATCACAGCATAATCACAATAGTGAACAATGATATGTAAGAAGTCTACATGTCCAATAATGGATGAAACAATAAAGAAAATGTGACACTCACCCATAAACATAAACACTGGAATATTATTCAGCCATAAGAAAGAAGAGAATCAGCCTTTTGTCTTGTAGCAATAGAGCTTGAGGGCCTTATACTGAGTGAAATGTCAGACAGACAAAAATAAATACTGTATGATGTCATCCTCATGTGGAATCTGAAAACACTAATCTTATAAATAAGAGCGTAGAAGAATGGTTGCCAGGAGTCTGGGGTTGGGGGAATGGGTGATATTGATTGATTAATCTTCCAATTATAAATTAAATAACTCCCAAAGATCTAGTTTAAAGCATGGTAAATATCATTAATAGAACTATATTATTTACTTGAAACTTTCTAAGAGAGCAAATCTTGAAAGTTTTCAGTAGGTTACAAAAAGAAGGTGATTATGTGAGGTGATAGAAGTTATAACTAACCCTATTGTGGTAGTCATTTCACAATATATATGTGAATCAAGTTGTCATGTTCTATGCCCCACAAAATATATAAATTGTACCTCAGTTATCTGGAAAATATGTAAAGAATAAGAATTACTGTTTAATCTTACATACATTTTTATCTTTTTCCCTCTTTAATTTTGTTACTATAGATAAAATCTGTTCACTTTTAGACAGATAACACTGGCATACCATATATATCAGTTAAGATAATCGCCACTGGAAGAAACTGAAAACCTGACTTAAACTGGCCTAATGAGTGAGGACATTTTAAGCTTCCAACTAGCAACCCAGAGGAGTATGTGTCCCAGTATCAGCCTAGGTATATGGTTCTTCCATTTTATTCTAATTCCCTTATTTATATTCTTTAGTTGCTGGCTTTCTGTCTTGTACCCTGATGTACAAAACAAATGGAGGCCATCTTCCATATTTGCTTTCTCTTGAGTGTGATTCCTTTCCAGAAATCCCAGGCTCTTTATATCTGTTCCCATGGCTGATACTTTAGCCCTCATTTCTGAACCTTTCTATTCCAAGGTGTTAAAATTTTGCTGAGACTCTTCAGACTACTCTAGGAAACACTGGCTTATGCCATTGTATGAGAGATACAATGGTATTGATTATTAAAATGAATGTGCATTTGGGTATTTTTTATTCAATGCAGAGAAAGATGAAATGCTATGAAAGAAGAAAATGACAGGTGCATTTCAGCTAACTGCCAACTCATGATACACATTGAAATGCAGAAAGATTCTATGGGAGAATTAAAGAAATTCTCATCTCCTATGGCTATGGGGAAAATTTTGTTAAAAATTATTCCCAAAACCTGAATGGAAAAACACTGTAATGACTAGGTAAATGCTCACCTAATGTACAAAACTGGATATGACATCTGGTGAAGCTGGCCTACTATATTTCAAGATAAAATATATAATCTGAACCAATGGCCATTTTGTGGGACTATATCCCTGACAAATAGAATATGTTGGCTTGCAAACCACTGCATAGAAGTAAGATTTGCTCCTCTCATTGTAACTTCCCATGACCCACTTGGGAATTTGTGTTTCTATGTGCACAACTTGAGGCACAATTGGAATAAAGAAACTGATTCTTAAAGAGTGGTGGTTTGGAGGAAAAGGGAGAGAGGGAATGTGCTTCTATCAGGAAACACAAGAAAGGGTCCACTAGTCACTACTCTTAGGATTATGTCTCTTGCCTTGTCACCTTGGACTCCTCTTGACAGAGAAACAGGCAGGAAGAAAGAGTTTAAGATTTCAATGTCTACATTCATTAATATTATCTTGAATGCCAACATGAAGATTCAGAAACAAGGTAGATTATTATTATTTATATAGAATAATAAATTCTCATGGCTCACTTTGCCTTTATTCTTGCCCTTGGGATGACGTGAGAGGAACCAGATACAGTCTGGCATGTAACAGGATCTACTGTAGGCAGCTATCACAAAAAATAAATCTGGAATTTATAGGGAAGAAAGAGGCAGCTTTCCTTTTTTTCCTTCTAAAAGTCTCTTTGGAATTACAATGGGAAGAATCTTGAGTCCTCACACTTTGGAATCGAAGTAAATGTTTGCAGAGAAAGATGAGACGTTTATATATAGCTTTACAACTCAAGCTATATCTTCATATGTCAGAGAGTAAGAGGATCTGAATAGTACAAGGAGTGCAGTGTAGCAAATACTGGTGACACATCTCCATCCTATCAGTGTGCTCCAGACCACTTCCAACTGACAGTACTTGTATTTCTTTGCCTAAAAAATTGTTTTTACTGAAGACTTGGAAGTTACTTTACAAAGGTAACAGGTTTGAATATGAGGATATCTCATAAAAGTATATCTATGTCATGACTAAAGAAATCTGAATTAAAAACCCCAGCTTTTTGCTTGTGCTGAGAGAGGCGTATCTTTACATTTATCAAAGACTTTTGTGTATGTGTGCAGAATTACATTTGAAAGACGCTTACTCCTTGGAAGGAAAGTTATGACCAACCTAGATAGCATATTAAAAAGCAGAGACATTACTTTACCAACAAAGGTCCATCTAGTCAAGGCTATGGTTTTTCCAGTGGTCATGTATGGATGTGAGAATTGGACTGTGAAGAAAGCTGAGCGCTGAAGAACTGATGTTTTTGAACTGTGGTGCTGGAGAAGACTCTTGAGAGTCCCTTGGACTGCAAGGAGATCCAACCAGGCCATCCTAAAGAAGATCAGTCCTGGATGTTCACTGGAAGGACTGATGCTAAAGCTGAAACTCCAATACATTGGCTACCTCATATGAAGAGTTGACTCACTGGAAAAGTTCCTGATGCTGGGAGGGATTGGGGGCAGGAGGAGAAGGGGACGACCGAGGATGAGATGGCTGGATTGCATCACTGACTCAATGGACATGAGTTTGAGTGAACTCCTGGAGTTGGTGATAGACAGGGAGGCCTGGCAAGCTGCGATTCATAGGGTTGCAAAGAAACGGACACGGCTGAGCAACAGAACTGAACATTTATAAAAATATAGTTGTCTTAATAGATAGCATTACCAGAATGACCTCTAGGTGCCTTATTCTGCAGGGATCTGTGATCATGCTCTTTTTTTGACAGCATGACTGCTTTTTGGGAGGCAGACATATGAAACTTAGAAAACTGTGTAACTGATAAGCTGAAGGCTGATGTTGGATCTCCATATGGAAAATTGTTATAACTCATCTAATTTTCAGACCTAAGTTTACAAATCTCGAGTATTTGGATTGAAATGGAGGCTGGATCTCTTTGGCAAAGGACTTGTAACATTACTTATTATATACTCTCCCCAAAGAAATTACTACCATTTAGTAGAGTAACTGTATACTTGGAAAAATAATATGCAAAATTATTATTTTTTATTTATTTTAATTGGAAGCTAATTGCAATATGGTGGTGGTTTTTGCCATACATTCACATGAATCAGCCATGCGTATACATGTGTTCCCCATTCCAACGCCCCCTTTCCCTCCCCATCCCATCCCTCAGGGTCATCCCAGTGCACCAGCCCTCAGCATCCTGTCTCATGCATCGAACCTTGACTGGTGATCTGTTTCACGTATGATAATATACATGTTTCAATGCTACTCTCTCAAATCACCCCACCCTCACCTTCTCCCGCAGATTCCAAAAGTCTGTTCTTTACATCTGTGTCACTTTTGCTGTCTTGCATATAGGGTCATCATTACCATCTTTCTAAATTCCATATATATGCATCAATATACTGTATTGGTGTTTTTCTTTCTGACTTACTTTGCTCTGTATAATAGGCTCCAGTTTCATCCACCTCATTAGAACTGATTCAGATGCATTCTTTTTAATGGCTGAGTAATATTCCATTGTATATATGTATCATAGCTTTCTTATCCATTCATCTGCAGATGGACATCTAGGTTGCTTCCATGCCCTGGCTATTGTAAACACTGCTGCAATGAACACTGAGGTACACGTGTCTCTTTCAATTCTGGTTTCCTTGGTGTGTATGCCCAGCAGTGGAATTGCTGGGTTGTACTGCAGATGGTGATTGTAGCCATGAAATTAAAAGATGCTTACTCCTTGGAAGCAACATTGTGATGAAACTAGATAGCATATTAAAAAGCAGAGACATTACTTTGCCAACAATGGTCCATCTAGTCAAGGCTATGGTTTTTCCAGTGGTCAAGTATGGATGTGAGAGTTGGACTGTGAAGAAAGCTGAGCACTGAAGAACTTATGTTTTTGAACTGTGGTGTTGGAGAAGACTCTTGAGAGTCCCTTGAACTGCAAGGAGGTCCATCCAGTCCATTTTAAAGAAGATCAGTCCTGGGTGTTCATTGGAAGGACTGATGCTAAAGTTGAAATTCCAATGCTTTGGCCACCTTATGTGAAGAGTTGACTCACTG
>SJYW01038145.1:1421552-1452068 GCA_006410735.1 Raphicerus campestris
GCGATCCAAAAGTCTACAAGCAATAAATGCTGGAGAGGATGTGGATAAAAGGGAACCCTCTTATACTGTTGGTGGGAATGCAAACTAGTACAGCCATTATGGAAAACAGTGTGGAGATTCCTTAAAAAATTGCAAATAGAACTGCCTTATGACTCAGCAATCCCACTGCTGGGCATACACACTGAGGAAACCAGAATTGAAAGAGACACATGTACCCCAATATTCATTGCAGCATTGTTTATAATAGCCAGGACATGGAAACAACCTAGATGTCCATCAGCAGATGAATGGATAAGAAAGCTGTGGTATATATACACAATGGAGTATTAGCCCTTCAAAAGAATGAATTTGACTCAGTTCTAATGAGATGGATGAAACTGGAGCCAATTATACAGAGTGAAGCAAGCCAGAAAGAAAAACACCAATATAGTATACTGACACATATATATGGAATTTAGAAAGATAGTAATGATAACCCTGTATGTGAGACAATAAAAGATACACAGAGGTATAGAACGACTTTTGGCCTCTGAGGGAGAGGGAAAGGGTGGGATAATTTGGGACAATGGCATTGAAACATGTATACTATCATATAAGAAACGAAGTGCCAGTCTGTGTTCAATACAGGATACAGGATGCTTGGGGCTGGTGCACAGGATGATCTGGAGACATGATATGGGGTGGGAGGGGGCTTTGGCATTGGGAGATCATGTACACTTGTGGATGATTCATGTCAATGTATGGCAAAACCAATACAGTATTGTAACGTAGAATAAAGTATTAAAAAATAAAGTGTAAGCAGCAGTCTTATATTAGCCCACTAGAATTTTGGGGTGAATTTACTCATAATCAATAAACATCTGTAGAAAAGTCTTCTTGAAATTCATTAAACAAAATCTGATCAATCAAGATTCAAGTATGAGTGTTCATTCATAGATTTCCTTTACAAACAACAATTTTGGTACAAGGAGGTTTCAGTTACATGACGAAGTACATTGATTGCTACTGTAAAAGAAAAACATACAGATTTCAGGCAGTCTGTTCATTAAAAGATGCCTTAAAATACTTGACAATTGGCAGCTGTTTCCCAATACCCTAATGCTGTATTTGCTTGTTTCTAAGTTATGTTCTGGAAATGAGTTGACTGCCTGTCGAAAGGCAGGGATCTTGTCCCTGGTGGTCACTGTTTATCCTGAGGATGAAGTCATCAGCAGACAGCATTATGCAGTAGTCATCCAGTAAGCATATTTGTTAAATGAGTAAAAGGTGTAATATAAACTGAAGAAAGCCTATTTTATGTATTTCCTTATAAGAATAAAGAATAATCATTATTATGATTGCTTATTTTTATTTATTGAATTCTCAAATTGATCCTTTCTCTGCTTGTTTACTGTAATTTTTATTTAGAGAGATTTTTGATAAAACTGATTTATCTTTCCTGTATGTTTTCTATATGGGGAGTGACTTTACCGCTGGAGAAGAAAGGCTCTAACTAATCAACCTTGGCATATTTGTATGTGTAGACTTGTTTAATATTGCCATTGTTATTGTGTGTATAAATATTATATATACACACAACATACTTTATAAATTTTATCTATGAATGATATCATAAAACAACTATCACAGAGTCACATTATAATCAGATTTTTTTAAGTTCCAAAAGGAAATCAGGCCAGCTAGCTCACTTATTTGAGACACTTTTCTATAGGAATATCCATCTGACATCCTTTATGCACACTAATTCCCCTACCTCAATTGGAGAAAAATAAAAGTGTTTTGTGCCTAGTATATATAAAGAAAAATATTTAAGAGTCTGGAATTTAACTGTGGACAATTGTGAAAGGAATTATAAATTCTCAACTGCTTTTATTACTTGCTACTTCATCATATCTTATTTTTTCTCTTGGTTACCTAATGTTTTTAAGACATTGGCTCCTGTTTAAGTTATCTATTAGTGTAAAACTTCTTTCACCTGCAAACTTAATGACTCAAAACAAAAACAGCACTTATTTTAGTTCATGAATTTGTGGTTAGGGTATGGCTTACTGGGGGTAGTTTGTCTTTTCTTGATTCAGTATCAGCTGGGACAGCAAAGGCTTGAGATTTGAATCTTCTTCATTTTCACAACTTTGTTTAGTCATTAATGAACATATAAAATGGTATATATTTAAAGTGTACAGTGCAGTGATTTATATATATACATATATATGTATATATTTTGTGAACTAATTATCATAATCATATTAAATAGCACATCAACTTACAGAATTAATTTTTCTTTTTCATGGTAAGAATGCTTGAGATCTACTCTCCTACCATTTCCAACATATACAATATGGTTTTAACTATGCTGCTGCTAAGTTGCTTCAGTCGTGTCCAACTCTGTGCAACCCCATAGACGGTAGCCACCAGGCTCCCCCGTCCCTGGGATTCTCCAGGCAAAAACACTGGAATGGGTTGCCATTTCCTTCTCCATTGCATGAATGTGAAAAGTGAAAGAGAAGTCGCTCAGTCATGTCAGACTCTTAACGACCCCATAGACAGCAGCCCACCAGGCTCCCCCGTCCCTGGGATTCTCCAGGCAAGAACACTGGAGTGGGTTGCCGTTTCCTTCTCCAGGTTTTAACTATAGTCACATGCTATACATTAGATCCCTAGAATTTTTCATCTTACAAACGAAGGCTACTACCCACTGACCAACATCTACCTATTTTCTCTACCGCCAACCCCCTGTAACCACCATTCTACTCTCTGTTTCTATGAGTATGAGTTAAAAAAAAAATCACATATAAGGGAGATCATGCAGTATTTGTCTAGCTTATTTTGTTATTATATGGTACTCACATTAGCTGTGAGTGTTACTTGAAAGTGGATTTGGATTAAATGTTAATGTGTTGCACATTTAAGGGTAGCCATTAAAAATTATGAGAAAACAATGAATGATATGCTAAGAATGAAGATAAAAATGAATTATATAAAATTCTCAAAACCATAACAGGCAAAAAAAAAAACAATGTGTAAGACAAAAATATGAATAAGGAACAAGGACAGCAAATAAAAAAGGGTAATATATAGCTGTATCGGTATAATTTTGAACCTCAGTTTTCTAAATGAACTAATTAAGAGACACATTGTCAGACTGGATGAAAAAATAAGGACCATATGTTGCCTAAATGACCATAATTTAAATTGCATAAATAGGTAAAGAGTATATGAGTGGAGAAAAATACACCATGTTACCACGAACCAAAAGAAAACAAATGTAGATATATTAATTTCAGACAGAACTAATTTTAATTAAGGAAAGTTATAATGGATAAAGGAGCATATAATCACAGAGAGGTCAGTTGTCCAAGNGATGGCTAACAAACACATGAAAAGATGCTCAACATCACTCATTATCAGAGAAATGCAAATCAAGACCACAGTGAGGTACCATTTCACACCAGTCAGAATGGCTGCGATCCAAAAGTCTACAAGCAATAAATGCTGGAGAGGATGTGGATAAAAGGGAACCCTCTTATACTGTTGGTGGGAATGCAAACTAGTACAGCCACTATGGAAAACAGTGTGGAGATTCCTTAAAAAATTGCAAATAGAACTGCCTTATGACTCAGCAATCCCACTGAGGAAACCAGAATTGAAAGAGACACGTGTACCCCAATATTCATTGCAGCATTTTTTATAATAACCAGGACATGGAAACAACCTAGATGTCCATCAGCAGATGAATGGATAAGAAAGCTGTGGTATATATACACAATGGAGTATTAGTCCTTCAAAAGAATGAATTTGACTCAGTTCTAATGAGATGGATGAAACTGGAGCCAATTATACAGAGTGAAGCAAGCCAGAAAGAAAAACACCAATATAGTATACTGACACATATATATGGAATTTAGAAAGATAGTAATGATAACCCTGTATGTGAGACAATAAAAGATACACAGAGGTATAGAACGACTTTTGGCCTCTGAGGGAGAGGGAAAGGGTGGGATAATTTGGGACAATGGCATTGAAACATGTATACTATCATATAAGAAACGAAGTGCCAGTCTGTGTTCAATACAGGATACAGGATGCTTGGGGCTGGTGCACAGGATGATCTGGAGACATGATATGGGGTGGGAGGGGGCTTTGGCATTGGGAGATCATGTACACTTATGGATGATTCATGTCAATGTATGGCAAAACCAATACAGTATTGTAACGTAGAATAAAGTATTAAAAAATAAAGTGTAAGCAGCAGTCTTATATTAGCCCACTAGAATTTTGGGGTGAATTTACTCATAATCAATAAACATCTGTAGAAAAGTCTTCTTGAAATTCATTAAACAAAATCTGATCAATCAAGATTCAAGTATGAGTGTTCATTCATAGATTTCCTTTACAAACAACAATTTTGGTACAAGGAGGTTTCAGTTACATGATGAAGTACATTGATTGCTACTGTAAAAGAAAAACATACAGATTTCAGGCAGTCTGTTCATTAAAAGATGCCTTAAAATACTTGACAATTGGCAGCTGTTTCCCAATACCCTAATGCTGTATTTGCTTGTTTCTAAGTTATGTTCTGGAAATGAGTTGACTGCCTGTCGAAAGGCAGGGATCTTGTCCCTGGTGGTCACTGTTTATCCTGAGGATGAAGTCATCAGCAGACAGCATTATGCAGTAGTCATCCAGTAAGCATATTTGTTAAATGAGTAAAAGGTGTAATATAAACTGAAGAAAGCCTATTTTATGTATTTCCTTATAAGAATAAAGAATAATCATTATTATGATTGCTTATTTTTATTTATTGAATTCTCAAATTGATCCTTTCTCTGCTTGTTTACTGTAATTTTTATTTAGAGAGATTTTTGATAAAACTGATTTATCTTTCCTGTATGTTTTCTATATGGGGAGTGACTTTACCGCTGGAGAAGAAAGGCTCTAACTAATCAACCTTGGCATATTTGTATGTGTAGACTTGTTTAATATTGCCATTGTTATTGTGTGTATAAATATTATATATACACACAACATACTTTATAAATTTTATCTATGAATGATATCATAAAACAACTATCACAGAGTCACATTATAATCAGATTTTTTTAAGTTCCAAAAGGAAATCAGGCCAGCTAGCTCACTTATTTGAGACACTTTTCTATAGGAATATCCATCTGACATCCTTTATGCACACTAATTCCCCTACCTCAATTGGAGAAAAATAAAAGTGTTTTGTGCCTAGTATATATAAAGAAAAATATTTAAGAGTCTGGAATTTAACTGTGGACAATTGTGAAAGGAATTATAAATTCTCAACTGCTTTTATTACTTGCTACTTCATCATATCTTATTTTTTCTCTTGTTTACTTAATGTTTTTAAGACATTGGCTCCTGTTTAAGTTATCTATTAGTGTAAAACTTCTTTCACCTGCAAACTTAATGACTCAAAACAAAAACAGCACTTATTTTAGTTCATGAATTTGTGGTTAGGGTATGGCTTACTGGGGGTAGTTTGTCTTTTCTTGATTCAGTATCAGCTGGGACAGCAAAGGCTTGAGATTTGAATCTTCTTCATTTTCACAACTTTGTTTAGTCATTAATGAACATATAAAATGGTATATATTTAAAGTGTACAGTGCAGTGATTTATATATATACATATATATGTATATATTTTGTGAACTAATTATCATAATCATATTAAATAGCACATCAACTTACAGAATTAATTTTTCTTTTTCATGGTAAGAATGCTTGAGATCTACTCTCCTACCATTTCCAACATATACAATATGGTTTTAACTATGTTGCTGCTAAGTTGCTTCAGTCGTGTCCAACTCTGTGCAACCCCATAGACGGTAGCCACCAGGCTCCCCAGTCCCTGGGATTCTCCAGGCAAAAACACTGGAATGGGTTGCCATTTCCTTCTCCATTGCATGAATGTGAAAAGTGAAAGAGAAGTCGCTCAGTCGTGTCAGACTCTTAGCGACCCCATAGACAGCAGCCCACCAGGCTCCCCCGTCCCTGGGATTCTCCAGGCAAGAACACTGGAGTGGGTTGCCGTTTCCTTCTCCAGGTTTTAACTATAGTCACATGCTATACATTAGATCCCTAGAATTTTTCATCTTACAAACGAAGGCTACTACCCACTGACCAACATCTACCTATTTTTTCTACCACCAACCCCCTGTAACCACCGTTCTACTCTCTGTTTCTATGAGTATGAGTTTAAAAAAAAAATCACATATAAGGGAGATCATGCAGTATTTGTCTAGCTTATTTTGTTATTATATGGTACTCACATTAGCTGTGAGTGTTACTTGAAAGTGGATTTGGATTAAATGTTAATGTGTTGCACATTTAAGGGTAGCCATTAAAAATTATGAGAAAACAATGAATGATATGCTAAGAATGAAGATAAAAATGAATTATATAAAATTCTCAAAACCATAACAGGCAAAAAAAAAAACAATGTGTAAGACAAAAATATGAATAAGGAACAAGGACAGCAAATAAAAAAGGGTAATATATAGCTGTATCGGTATAATTTTGAACCTCAGTTTTCTAAATGAACTAATTAAGAGACACATTGTCAGATTGGATGAAAAAATAAGGACCATATGTTGCCTAAATGACCATAATTTAAATTGCATAGATAGGTAAAGAGTATATGAGTGGAGAAAAATACACCATGTTACCACGAACCAAAAGAAAACAAATGTAGATATATTAATTTCAGACAGAACTAATTTTAATTAAGGAAAGTTATAATGGATAAAGGAGCATATAATCAAAGAGAGGTCAGTTGTCCAAGACATAACAATCCTTAACGTCTATAAACAGAGTGTCAAACTGTATGAAGCAGAATGTAAGAGAATGACATAAAGAAATAGCTAAGTCCACTATTATAGTTGTAGCTTTCTCAAAAATAGCTCCAGCATGCAGAAAAGCAGTGAGGAAAATAGTTGAAATCAGCAACATACTAAATCAACTGGGTATAATTTACATCTATTGAGTACTTTATCCAACAACAGCAAAATAAACATTCTTAAGTTGTTGTAGAATATTTACCAAGATAGACCTCGTTATGGGACACAGGGCTTCCATGGTGGCTCAGATGGTAAAGAATCCTGCAATGCGGGAGACCTGGGTTGGGAAGATCCCCTGGAGGAGGGCATGACAACCCACACCAGTGTTCTTGCCTGGAGAATCCCCATGGGCAAGAGGAGCCTGACAGGCTACAGTCCATGGGGTCGCAAAGAGTCAGACCCAGCTTAGCAACTAAGCCCAGTATGGGCAACAAGACACACCGTAACATTTAAAAGAAGAGAAATTGTATAATGTCTGTTCTTATACTACAGTGGTATTCAATTAGAAACCAATAACACAAAAGTCAAAAATCCTCAAATATATAGAGATTAAACAATGTACTTCTAAATAACACACGGCTCAAGAAATTAAAAAATAAATGAAAATGAAAACAAAACTTACCAAAATTTGTGGGATATAGGAAAAGCAACACTAAAAAGGAAGTTCATAGCACTGAATATGTGTATTAGGAAAGAAGAAAGATCTATAATCAATCATCTAATATTGAGCAGAGTGGCAGCCTGGATGGGAGGGGAGTTTGGTGGAGAATCGATACAGCTTAGTCCCTTTGCTGTCCACCTGAATCTATCACAGCATTGTTAACACCCCAATATAAAATTAGAAGCTTTAAAACAAATTACCTCAATTTCTACCCCAGGAAACTTAGAAAAGAACAAATTAAATCCAAAGTAAGCATAAGAAAATAAATCATAAGAATTAGAGCAGAAATCAATGAAATTGAAAACAGGAATTCAGTAGAGAAAAATCAATAAAAAAGTTATCTTTTGAAAAGATCAATAAAATCAGTTTTTCCAGCTAAGCTAAGACAAAAGGAGAGAGGACAAATTAAAGACTAATCTCTCTTGTTAACATGAATGCAAAAAATCTTTAAAAAGTTTAGCAAATTGAGTCCTACAATATATAAAAATAATTATGCACCACACCCTAGTGAGATTTATCCTGGTTATACAAGATTGATTTAGCATTGAAAAATCAATTAATGTAATCCATCAAAAGAATAGGCTAAAANTTTTCCTCTAGGCATTTTATAGTCTGGTCTTACCTTTAGATCTTTAATCCATTTTGAGTTTATTTTTGTGTATGGTGTTAGAAAGTGTTCTGCTGCTGTTGCTGTTGCTGCTAAGTTGCTTCAGTTGTGTCTGACTCTGTGCGACCCCATAGACAGCAGCCTACCAGGCTCCTCTGTCCCTGGGATTCTCCAGGAAAGAATCCTGGAGTGGGTTGCCATTTCCTTCTCCAATACATGAAAGTAAAAAGTGAAAGTGAAGTTGCTCAGTCGTGTCTGACTCTTAGCGACCCCACAGACTGCAGTCTACCAGGCTCCTCCATTCATGGGATTCTCCAGGCAAGAGTACTGGAGTGGGTTGCCATTCCCTTCTCCAGAAAGTGTTCTAGTTTTTTTCTTTTACAAGTGGTTGACCAGTTTCCCCAAGACCACTTGTTAAAGAGATTGACTTTCCTCCACTGTATATTCTTACCTCCCATGTCAAAAACAATGTGTCCATGGGTACATGGATTTATCTCTGGGCTTTCTATTTTGTTCCATTGATCTATATTTCTGTCCTTGTGCCAGTAGCATACTGTCTTGATGACTGTGGCTTTGTGGTAGAGCCTGAAGTCAGGCAGGTTGATTCCTCCAGTTCCATTCTTCTTTCTCAAGATTGCTTTGGCTATTTGAGGTTTTTTGCATTTCCATACAAACTGTGAAATTATTTGTTCTAGTTCTCTGAAAAAACCATTGGTAGCTTGATAGGGATTGAATTGAATCTATAGATTCCTTTGGGTAGTGTACTCATTTTCACTATATTGATGCTTCTGATCCATGAACATGGTATATTTCTCCATCTATTTGTGTCACCTTTGATTTCTTTCATAAGTGTTTTATAGTTTTCTATATATAGGTCTTTTGTTTCTTTAGCTATATTTATTCCTAAGTATTTTAAGTTATTAATGTATTTATTTTTGTTGCAATGGTGAATGAAATTTCCCCCTTAATTTCTCTTTCTGTTTTCCCATTGTTAGTATATAGGAATGCAAGGAATTTCTGTGTGTTGATTTTATATCCTGCAACTTTACTATATTTATTCATTAGCTCTAGTAATTTTCTGGTGGAGTCTGGGTTTTCTATGTAGAGGATCATGTCATCTGCAAACAGTGAGTTTTTACTGCTTTTCCAATCTGGATTCCTTTTATTTCTTTTTCTTCTCTGATTGCTGTGGCTAAAACTTCCAAAACTACATTGAATAGTAGTGGTGAGAGTGGGCATCCTTTTCTTGTTCCTGACTTTAGGGGAAATGCTTTCAGTTTTTCACCACTGAGGATAATGTTTGCTGTTGGTTTGTCATATATAGCTTTTATTATGTTGAGATATGTTCCTTCTATGCCTGCTTTTTGGAGGGTTTTTTTAAAATCATAAATGGATGTTGAATTTTGTCAAAGGCTTTCTCTACATCTATTGAGATAATCATATGGTTTTTATCTTTCAATTTGTTGATGTGGTGTATCACATTGATTGATTTGTGAATATTGAAGAATCCTTGAATCCCTGGGTCATTGTGTATGATCTTTTAAATATGTTTTTGGACTCTGTTTACTAGAATTTTGTTAAGGATTTTTGCATCTATATTCATCAGTGATATTGGCCTATAGTTTTCTTTTTTTGTGGCATCTTTGACTGGTTTTGGTATTAGGGTGGTGGTTGCCTCATAGAATGAGTTTGGAAGTTTACCTTCCTCTGCAATTTTCAGGAAGTGTTTGAGTAGGATAGGTGATAGCTCTTCTCTAAATTTTTTTGGTAGAATTCACCTGTGAAGCCATCTGGTACTTGGCTTTTGTTTGTTGGAAGATTTCTGATTACAGTTTTGATTTCTGTGCTTGTGATGAGTCTGTTAAGATTTTTCTGTTTCTTCCTGGTTCTGTTTTGGAAAGTTATACTTTTCTAAGAATTTGTCCATTTCTTCCAAGTTGTTCATTTTATTGGCATATAATTGCTGATAGTAGTCTCTTATGATCCTTTGTATTTCTGTGCTGTCTGTTGTGATTTCTCCATTTTCATTTCTAATTTTGTTGATTTGATTCTTCCTTTTTTTCTTGATGAGTCTGGCTAATGGTTTGTCTATTTTATTTATCTTCTCAAAGAACCAGCTTTTAGCTTTGTTGATTTTGGCTATGGTCTCTTGTTTCTTTTGCATTTATTTCTGCCCTAATTTTAATGATTTCTTTCCTTCTACCAACACTGGAGTTCTTTATTCCTTTTTTTTCTAGTTGCTTTAGGTGCAGGGTTAGGTTATTTATTTGATTTTTCTCCTGTTTTTTGATGTAGGATTGCATTGCTATGAACCTTCCCCTTAGCACTGCTTTTACTGAATCCCATAGGTTTGGGGTTGTTGAGTTTTCATTTTCATTCATTTCTATGCATATTTTGATTTCTTTTTTGATTTATTATGTGATTTTTTTTTGTTATTTAGAAGGGTGTTATTTAGTCTCCATATTTGTGTTTTTAATAGGTTTTTTTCCCTGTAGTTGACATCTAATCTTACCACATTGTGATCAGAAAAGATACTTGAGATGATTTCAGTTATTCTGAATTTACCAAGGCTAGATTTATGGCCCAGGATGTGATTTATCCTGGAGAAGGTTCTGTGTGCACTTGNTTGTGTTTTAAATAGTTTTTTTTTTTCCTGTAGTTGACATCTAATCTTACCACATTGTGATCAGAAAAGATACTTGAGATGATTTCAGTTATTCTGAATTTACCAAGGCTAGATTTATGGCCCAGGATGTGATTTATCCTGGAGAAGGTTCTGTGTGCACTTGAGAAAAGGTGAAATTCATTGTTTTGGTGTGAAATGTACTATAGATATCAAGTAGGTCTAACTGGTCCATTGTATCATTAAAGTTTGTGTTTCCTTGCTAACTTTCTGTTTAGTTGATCTATCCATTGGTGTGAGTGGGGTATTAAAGTCTCCCACCATTATTGTATTACTGTTAATTTCCTCTTTCATATCTGTTAGCATTTGCCTTACTTATTGTGGTGTTCCTATGTTGGGTGCATATATATTTATAATTGTTATGTCTTCTTTTTGGATTGATCCTTTGATCATTATGCAATGTCTTTCTTTGTCTCTTTTTATGGCCTTTATTTCAAAGTCTATTTTATCTGATATGAGGATTACTACTCCTGCTTTCTTTTGGTATCCATTTTCATGAAATATCTTTTTCCAGCCCTTCACTTTCAGTCTGTATGTGTCTCTTGTTTTGAGGTGGGTCTCTTGTAGACAGCATATATAGGGGTCTTGTTTTTATATCCATTCAGCCAGGCTTTGTCTTTTGGTTGGGGCATTCAACCCATTTGCATTTAAGGTAATTATTGATAAGTATGATCCAATTGCCATTTACTCTGTTGTTTGGTGTTTGAGTTTATAAACCTTTCCTGTGTTTCCTGTGTAGAGAAGATCCTTTAACGTTGGTTGAAGAGTTGGTTTAGCAGTGCTGAATTCTCTCAGCTTTTGCTTGTCTGTAAAGCTTTTGGTTTCTCCTTCATATTTGACTGACTGAGATCCTTGCTGGGTACAGTAATCTGGGTTGTAGGTTTTTCTCTTTCATCACTTAAGTATGTTGTGCCGTTCCCTTCTGGCTTGAAGAGTTTCTATTGAAAGATAAGCTGCTATCCTTATGGAAATCCCCTTGTATGTTATTTTTTGTTTTTCTCTTACTGCTTTTAATATTTGTTCATTGTGTTTTATCTTCATTAATTTGATTAATATGTGTCTTGGGGTGTTTCACCTTGGGTTTATCCTATTTGGGACTCTCTGGGTTTCTTGGATTTGGGTGAATTTTTCCTTCCCCATTTTAGGGAAGTTTTCAACTATTATCTCCTCATTTTCTCATGGCCTTTCTTTTTGTCTTCTTTTTCTGGGACACCTATGATTTGAATGTTGGGGCATTTAACATTGTCCCAGAGGTCTCTGATGTTGTCCTCATTTCTTTTAATTTTTTATTCTTTTTCCTCTCAGCTTCATTTATTTCCACCATTCTATCTTCCACTTCACTTATCCTATCTTCTGCCTCAGTTATTCTACTGTTGGTCCCCCCACCCCAGAGTGCTTTTGACCTCATTTATTGCATTATTCTTTATTGATTGACTCTTTTTTATTTCTTCTAGGTCCTTGTCAAACTTTTCTTGCATCTTCTCAATCCTTGTCTCCAGACTATTTATCTGTAACTCCATTTGGTTTTCAAGATTTTGAATCATTTTTACTATCATTATTCTGAATTCTTTTTCAGGTAGACTCCCTACCTCCTCTTGGTTTGGTTTGGTGGGTTTTTATCATGTTCCTTTACCTGCTGAATATTTCTCTGCCTTGTTTAGATTGCTGTGTTTGGGGTGGCCTTTCTATATACTGGAAGTTTGTGGTTCCTCTTTATTGTGGAGGTTCCTCCCTGTGGGTGGGGTTGAACAAGTAGCTTGTCAAGGTTTCCTGGTTAGAGAACCATGCGTCAGTATTCTGGTGGGTGGAGCTGAATCTCTTCTCTCTGGAGTGCATTGAAGTGTCCAGTAGTGAGTTTTGAAGTGTCTATGGGTTTGGTGTGACTTTTGGCTGCCTGTGTTTTAACGCTTGGTTATGTTCCTGCATTGTTGGAGAATTAGCTTGGTATGTCTTGCTCTGAAACTTGTTGGCTCTTGGGTAGAGCTTGGTTTCAGGGTAGGTATGGAGGCTTTTGGATGAGCTCTTGTCTATTAATGTTTCCTGGAATCAGGAGTTCTCTGATGTTCTTAAATCCAAGTTCTGGATTTAAGCCTCCTGCCTCTGGCTTTCAGTCGTATTCTCACAGTAGCCTCAAGACTTCTCCATCTATACAACACTGAAGATAAAACATCTACATTAATGGTGAAAAGATTCTCCATGGTGAGGGACACCCAGAGAGGATCACAGAATTGCATGAAGAAGAGAAGAGGGAGATAGAGGTAACCAGGAGGAGAAGAGGGGGAATCAGAGGGGGCGAGAGCAGTCTAGCCAGTAATCAATTCCCTATTTACTCTCCACAGTCTGGAACACTCAGAGAAGTTCATGGAGTTACACTGAGAAGAGAAGAGGGAGGAAGGAGATAGAGGTGACCAGGAGGAGAGGAGGGGGAGTCGAAAGGAGAGAGACCGATCTAGCCAGTAATCAGTTCCCTAAGTTTTCCCCACAGACTGGAACACCCAAGGAGATTCACAGAGTTAAGTAGAGAAGAGAAGGGGGAGGGAGGAGATAGAGGGGGAGAAAAAGGAGAGTCAAAAGGAAAGAGAGCAATCAAGGCAGTAATCACACCCCTAAGTAAAAATGGGTACTGAGGATTGGATTCTTAAAGGTACAAAATTGATAACAAATACCAAAAAGCAAAGATTAAAATTCTAGAGTAGAGGTTAGACTCTCAAAAATACAATATTACAAAAACAAAACAAAATCACAAAAATTATAAAATATATATATATATGAAATTTGCTTTAAAAATAGGGTCTTTTTTTGGCAAGTTTTAAAAATGAAAATTAAAGGAGTAATAAAGAACTTAAAAGTAAAATAAATTTAAAAAATAAAAAATGATAATAATAAAATATATCTAGGAATTTCTCTGGAGCTGTTGAGGGCAGTGTGGGGTCAGTTCATTTTCAGATAGTTTCTTGTTCCAATTTATACTTCTTCTCAAGGTCTATAGGCCCCTTTCAGTGTAGTCAATGCTAACCACAGGGTTTTAATCTGTTGCACCTGTCCCTTCCAAAACAGTTCCCTCCTCTTTATTTATTTTGGCTTCCTCTTTTTGCAAGTCTCTTCAGTGTCTAATTTCTGCCCTGACACAAGGAGGCAAAGGTGGTCATTTATTTAGGCTCACTTGCTCAATTATGCTGCATGGAGGAAGGAACACTGCAAAAAAAAAATATCTCTTATGTGTGTGTGGAGTGCTCACAGTGTCTGGGCCACGGTGTGTTTGCTCCCACTCACAGTATATGTGCTTTCCCAGTCTACACTGCTCAGGCTCTAGGTTGCTCTGCAGGGGAACTGTCTAAATCAGGCCCTGGGTTGTGTGCACTTCCCACGTCTAAGCTGTTCAGGTTCGAGTTCTTGGGTACTCCACAAAGGCACAGACTCAGTTGGGCCTGCATTTTGTGCCCTTCCCAGGTCTGAGTGGTTCAGGTAACCAAGTGCTTGGCAAGTGCACACTCCCAGTTGGGGCGGTGTGTCTTCCCACTTCCCCCGTCTCAGCCTCTCAATTACCTTGGTTGCGCAGCAGGAACGCCATCTCAGGTGTGGCATGTGTCTTTTCTGGGGAACTGATCTTTGGCTGTGACTCTCCTTGTGGATGTTGATAGTCCAGGATTCCAGGAAGACTTGGTTAGCGACTGGGAGCCTGCTCCTAGTTTGGTAGAGGATGCCATCTCTGGGGCCGAGTTTACCCCTGGCCTTCCTGCTCTGGCTGTTGCCTGACTGCCTCTCTGCCTCCAGCAGGGGATGCACCAGTCCAAGTCGGCTAGCTCTCCTCTGGTATTCTTTCAGTCCTTTGTTCTGTGAGCGGGCCAGCAGTGCCTTAGGTTAGAGCTTTTCATGGGAAAGTTCTCTCTCTCCCCCCCTTTTTTAAAACTCTCTCTCTAGCTATCCCACAGCTTGGATTGCTATCCATGTTAGCTCCCTCAGATGGTCCTCAGGGCATTCAGGCCTGTTCCTTACCCTAAGTAATGCAGTGCATGTTCCCTGTTCAGCCCCCACTTGTTGGTGGTGGATGCAAGTGTCTGGGCTACTTCTCCGATGGGTGTTGTGGTTAGGCACATAATCTGTGGGTTTTATTTATTTATTTTTCCTTCCGGTTATGTTGCCCTCTGAGATTCCAAAACTCCCCACAGACCCGCGGGTGAGAGGGTTTCATGGTGTTTGGAAACTTCTCTTTTATGACTCCCTCCCTGTGAGGGGTCTCCATCTATAACTCTTTTGTCTCTCTTTTTATCTTTTATATTTTTTCCTACCTCCTTTTGAAGATAGTGAGCTGCCTTTCTGGGTGCCTGGTGTCCTACGCCAGCATTCAGAAGTTGTTTTGTGCTATTTGCTCAGAGTTCAAATGATCTTTCGATGAATTTGTGGGGAGAAAGTGGTCTCCCCATCCTATTCCTCTGCCATCTTAGGATCATCCCTGCAAAATTCTTTCATGTGCTATTAGATATTAGTCATTAACTGATTCTGATATCAGAACAGAAATACCATCATTATATCTTGGTTTCCAACAATCCATATTAGGAATGATACACTAAACAGATGTCAGATTTGCTATAGTGGCATCTGCTATAGCTACTAGGAGTCTATATCAAAAAGGGCAAAACAAAACCCTGCAGCATTCCTCACCAAGTGGGTATTAAGTGTTTGTTTATAGATGCTCTGGACTTCCATGTTTAAGACAGGATCTTTACATGTGTTTTGTAAATCATAGGCAACCGTCACAGGGGTCTGCTGCAAAATGGACCATCTATTGTTACAAAATAGCATTAATCTCAGTTATACTTCCTTTTTTAAAATTTTTCCTTCTTCTGTATCATGCTGCCAACCTCCTAACTTGTATATATGAGATAACCACCAAATAAATATAATGCAAGAGAATCCTAAGAATTGTCTCCAAACATGGTCTTCCTGATTTTCAAGAGTTAGTTATTTGTTTTCTATTTTATTACTTTATAATATTATTTTTTTAATCTTTCTACTTTCTTTAGGTTTAATTACTTTTATTTTTCTAGCTTACTTGATAATTAATGAGCTCATTGAGTTTTAAGCTTTTTTACCATGCATTAAGGCTATTGATTTCCCTCTAATCACAAATACACAACATTGTGTATGTTGAATTTCCGTTATTACTGGGCTAAAATATTTTCTAATCTAATTTCTATTATAAATATAAAATTTAATTACCAAACATTTGGGAATTTCCTAATTATGTATTTTTTGTTGTTGATTTCTAACTTAGTTTCACCATGGTCATATTATATATTTCATGTATTTTCACATCCTGGAAACTTTTTGAGAAATGATTTAGAAGCTAATTTGAGATCTATTTAAGTGCTTCATAGTATGTGAAAATAATATTTATCTGTACTATTAATTACAGTGGTCTATGTATGTCAGTTAGATCAGGATTATACATCTTGAACAAACTTTCATAGATATTTTTTTTTTTTTGGTCTGCTTATGCTTATTCTGTCAATCACAGAAAGAAATTTGCTAAGTCTCACATTCTGATTACAAATCTATTAATGGTTCTTTTAGTTATGTCAACGTTTGCTTTACGTATTTTGAAGCATTTAATTGGGTACATACTCATGTAGAAATTTCTGATGTATTAACTTCTTCATTATATTGAAATGTCCTCTTCTTCTTTTCTAGTAATGGGTTTTACCTTAATATCTACTTTTCCTAGTACTAATATAGAAAAGCCATATTTTAAAATTAGAATATTTTGATGTATATTTGTTAATTTCATGCATATTGCACATTGATTTTATATTTGCATACATTATGACATGATCATCACAATAAGTCTAATAACGATGTGTCCTATACAAAGTTACTACAGTATTATTGACTATTTTCCTTATGCTGTGTATTATATCTCTGGACTTAATTATTTTATAACTGGAGGTTTGTAACTCTTAATCCCCTTTACCTGTTTCATTCTGATCTATCCACCTTCACTCTGGCAACTCCTGTTTGTTCTCTGTATCTGTGAGTTTTTGTGTTATAATTATTTTTTTGATTACACATATAAGTGAGACTATATGATATTTATATTTCTGTTTGATTCATTTTTCTTTAGCATAATGCCCTCTAGATTTATCTATGTTATCCCAAATGACAAGATTTTATTCTATTTTCTGATAGTAATATTCAATTGTGTATATAGTACATATTTTTAATCTTTCCATCTGTCAATGGATATTTTTATTCTTCCATATTTTGGGTATTGTAAAGATACAACAGACACTGATGTGCATTATTTTTGCAAGTTAGCATTTTTATTTCTTTAGATATATACTCAGGAGTGGAGTTGCTGGATCATATAGTAGTTCTAGTTTAAGCTTTTGGAGGAATATCCACACTGTTTTCTGCAGTGGCTCCACCAGTTTACATTCTCACCAACAGTGTACAAGGATTCCCTTTTATCTACATTGTCAATATCTGTTGTGTTCTTTTTGATGATAGCCATTTGATAGGCAGGAGGTAATATCTCATTGAGGTTTTGACTTGCATTTACCTGATGATTAGTGATGATGAACATCTTTTTATGTGTCTGTTGGCTCTCTGCATGTCTTCTTTGGATAAATGTCTTTTCAGGTTCTCTGCCCATTTCTTAATTGAGTTGTTTTGAGTTTGATATTGACTTCTATGAGTTTGTTGCATATTTTGGGTAGTAAGCCTTTACTTGATATATTTTTTGCAAATATCTTCTCTCATTCAATATGATGCCATTTTGTTTTATTAATATCTTCCATTGCTGGGGAAAAGTTTTTTAGTTTGTTGTAGTCTCATTTGTTTACTTTTGCTTTTGTTTCCCTTGTCTGTGCAGAGAGATCCAGAAAAATATTGCTAAGACTGATGTCAAAGAAAGTGCCATCTATGCTTTCTTCTAGGAGTTTTATAGTTTCAGTGATTACACATAACACTTTAATTCATTATATATATACATACATACTTTTGAGAAAGCAGTCTAGTTTGATTCTATGCATGTAGCTATCCAGTTTTCCCAAAACATTTGTTGGAGAGGCTATACTTTTCTTATTACGTATTTTTGCCTCCTCTGTCATAGATTAAGCAAACATAAAAATGTAAGATTCTCTCTGGTCTTTCTATTATGTTCCATTGATTTATGGGTTTGTTTTTGTGCCAATCTGTTTTTGATTATTGTATCTTTGTAGTACAGTTTGAAACCAGGAAGCATGATACCTCCAGCTTTGTTTTTCTTTTTCAATATTTCTTTGGTTATTGGGGCCATCTGTATTTACATACAAATTTTAGAATTGTTTGTTCTAGTTCTGTGAAAACTTTTTGATAGGTATTGCAATAAATCTGTAGATTGCCTTGGGTAGTATGGTTATTTAAACAATATCAACTCTTCTAATCCATCAGCAAAGTGTATCTTTCCATTTGTTTGAGCCATCTTCAATTTCTTTCATCAATGTATTTTAGCTTTCAGAATACAAGTCTTTCACCTCTTTGTTTAGGTTTCTCCCTAGATATTTTATTGTACTTGATGTAATTGTAGATGGGATTGTTTTCTTATTTTTCTAAAAGTTCATTATTAGTGTATAGAGACAGATTTATGTATTTGATTTTGTATTCAGTGACTTTACTGAATGCATTTATCACTTTTAGCAGCTGTTTATTAGAGTTATTAGGGCTTCTTTTTATACTAATGTGTTAGCTCCAAATAGTGACAGTTGTAGTACTTACTTTTTTATTTGGATGCACTTTATTTCTTCTTCTTTCCCAATTACTGTGAATAGGACTTCTAATACTAGGTTGAAAACAAAGTGGATAGAGTGGACATCCATGTCTTCTTGATGACTGTAGAGGAAGTTTTCAAATTTTTGCTATTAAGTATGGCATTCAGTGTGGATGTGTCATGTACGGCCTTTATGACATTGAAATACATTTCCTCTCTACCTACTTTGTTGAGAGTGTTTATCATAAATAGAGTTGAATTTGTCAAATGCTTTTCTCTGCATCCAGTGAGAAGATTATATAATTTTTATCCATTTTGTTAATATGGTGTATCATGTTGATTGAGTCATGAACTCGCAGAATTTTAAAAATGAAAGTAAACATTCAGAGACAACTGGGGCAATATCAAGGGATAATTGAAATTTTAGAAGTTGAGAAAGAATAAGTTTTCAGAAAATGAAGTAAATAATGACCAATATTTTTCCAAATATAGTAACAAATGTAAACTTACAGATTTAGGAAGCTCAAAAATTTTGAAGTAGGATAAATATAAAGAAAATGATATCTAGGCATGTTACAGTCCAACTATTGAAAACCAAAGATAAGAAAATCTTAAAAGCATATAAAAGTGACACATTATAAGGTGAAAATTACAGGTAACTTAGCATCATATAAAATGGGGTCCAGATAACAGTGCTCAGAGGAGGCAATGGCACCCCACTCCAGTACTCTTGCCTGGAAAATCTCATGGACAGAGGAGCCTGGTAGGCTGCAGTCTATGGGGTTGCTGAAGGTCGGGCATGACTGAGTGACTTCACTTTAACTTTTCACTTTCATGCACTAGAGAAGGAAATGGCAACCCACTCCAGTGTTCTTGCCTGGAGAATCCCAGGGATGGTAGAGCCTGGTGGGCTGCCATCTATGGGGTTGCAAGGAGTCGGACATGACTGAAGCAACTTAGCAGTAGCAGCAGATAACAGTGCTAAAGCATTGTTAGAGAACTGAAAGAAAAAAACTGTCAATGCAGAAATCAATATACTTTCAAAAATTAACATTAAATGAAAGCATAATTTGATGAATCAAAAGCTAAAAAAAATTTGAGTAGAATTGTGCTTCCAAAAATGCTAAGGGGAAAGTTAATCAGATTGGAAAGAATAGAAAATAGTGGGGTTGGTGAACGAAGTTATACTGTTACAAGTTCATATATTTTATTTTATACAGTACAAAGATAACCTTAAATCACCTATAATATATATTAAAATATAAATGGTAATTGCCAGAGAAAATGTTTAAAATACAGAGGTATAACTGAAAAGACAATAATAAAGGAAATAAAATATATACCAAACTAATTTTATTAAACTAAAAGTGATTAAAAAGGAAACATTAGAGAAAAAAAGAAATGTAATTTATAGTAAAAAAAGCAAAATGATAGTATTCAATGTGATCATTTAAATGATTATATTTAGAAACAAATGAACTGATACTCTAATGGAATGTATATTTGTCAGACTGGTCAAAATGCAAGACCAAAATATATTCTGTTTACATGTGGTAAGCTTTAAATAAAAATGTATAAATAGATTTAAATAATTATATGGGAATACATTTTCAGATAAATACTAATCATAAGAAAGAGTTAGATGTCCAACAAGAGCAGAGACAGAAATTAATGAACACAGTCCTAGGCCATGACAGTAAATGTATAGTCAAGCTCATCTTTTGTGAATATGACCTGCTTCTGTTCCTCCTTTCTTAAGTCAAGTGAGCAAGGCATAGCATTTGATAGATCAGTTGCTGCCTGTTCTTTGAGATCAGCAGATTACCATTAGCTGGGTTCCATGTTTGCCTGGGCTCTGTGTTTGGGAGGGGTTGTTGGATGGTCTCCCTGATCAGTCTGGGCCAGTGGCTGTGCTCCTTGGTCTGACGGATTCACTAGCAGAGCTCTGCAGTCACCTCTGGTCAGGCAAGGTCACAGACTATGTTCCCTTACAGGGTGGTGACACTTGTTGAACTCCATTATTGGCAGGGTTTTGAGCTGAGCTCTGCAGTTAATCCTGGTCTGGTGGGGTCTTAGGCTGTGCTTCCTAACCAGATGGTGCCACTGACTGAACTCTGTGTCCAAGCAGGGCCACAGGCTGAGCTTTATGGTAAAATAAGTTCTCAGGTCATGTTCTGTGATCAGACAGAGATGCAGACTGTGTCCCAAAGTTAAATGAGGCTGCAGGATGCACTTTGTGGCCAGATAGACATCTGGCTGTACTCTGCTGTTGGGTGAGGTCACTGGCTATGTTCTTTAATTGGGAGGTGCCTGCAAGTGTATCCTGCAGCTGAGTGTGCTAGAAACTGCGCTCTGAGGTCAGATGGGGTCATTGTTGAGACTTCCTGGTCAAGTGGGGCTGTGAGCTATGTTCCATGATAGTGTAGGTCATTGCCTATGGCCTTTCTGGGCAAGGCCACAGGCTGTCTTCAACAATCTATCAAAGCTATAGGCTGGACTCTGCTTAAGCTGGGCTTTGTGGTTGGGCAGAACCATAGTTTGGGTTATGACATTGTTCAGGGTCACTGTTTAGATTCTTGTAATGCGGGGCCAGATGCTATACTTAGCAGCTGTGCAGTACTGTTGGCCTAGCTCCCTACCCAATGTGTCTATAACGTAGCCTCTGTGCCCTCCTGGGGTCTCTGCTCAGCTTTCTTTGTTGAGCAGGATCTGAGGCTATACTTCAGATTTGCTTCCCTGCCAGGGTGGGAAGTCACATGGGCTCCAATAAGACTTGTGCTAGGCACCTGAATTAGGCAGAACTATCTGCTGAGCTTGGCCAGATGGGGGCAGGCCTTGTCTCTGCTCTGCAGATGGCAGAGCTACTTCTGGGAGCTCTGCTAAAGCACCACTGCAAGGAGGCATGCAGTCTGAGACCTGAACACTATTCACTTTAAACCCTACCCCTTTTCCATCACTTTCTGCTCTCCAGAGGTGAAGCTTAGCAGAGTTTCTAGTGATCCCTGTGAGATGAGATCTGGGTGGGCCTCCAAGGAAGCATACTGGAGTGCTGGCAAAGCAGGAACTGAACCTTAGGTTTTCTTTTTCCTGCTGGAGAGACTAGGTCCAGAGAGACCCTCTTGGTGTGGTGCTGTGCAGCCTAGCATAGGAGCATGCAGAGTGTAACCATTTTTCTTGACCTTCTATTGTGGTCTTTCTCCATCTCTGTGGACTCAGGGGAGTGCTTCAGTCTCATCTCTGGGGACTGGAATTTCCTCAGTGGTGTCTTGTCCTTGGGTAGTTGCTAACTGATCTTAAGAGAAGTGAAGTCAGGAACAATCTGCGTCTCCATCCTGATGATGCTGTCCAGAAATATTATTTTCATGGTGAAAAAACAAAGCTAAATAAATATGAAATAAGCATGAAACAAATGGAATTTCTATTTCATTTTGAAATGAAATTTAAACATAGTCACTATCCACTGAAGACAAAAAGCTTAATTTGTTATAGCATCATGAATAGAAATTTTAATTCTTATATTGAATATTAGATAACTATGTACCAAATAATGTGTTGGTTGATTAGAATACTCATTCTGACCGCTCTACCACTTCTGCTCAAAGATTTCCATTTTTAATTTAATATATAAAATATACTAAATATTAATAAAATTTGGGAATTTACAAATGTGACTCCGTTCAGACCATAAGGTCATTGGAATATCATGCAAAATTAAGTTAGTATGTATGTCTTTGAAACTTGTTTCTATTTATTCTTTGTGTAGTTTGTTAGTCATGAGACTAGCAACCTCTCTGAATTGGCTTTCTTTTTAAGATGCATAGCAGATACATGTTAATATGTCTAAATGGTCCTTTTTCCCATTTTCTTGATTTTTGATTCATGTGCAAAATTGTGAATCAGATTGAATTGCCTAAACGAATCCTCACACTCCTACAAACTTCCTGTGTGTTTGCACCCTGTCTGTTTGAACGTTTATATTTAGAATTCTCATCATGCCCAGGGAGTAAGAAATATACAACAGAAACATCTGTTCCTCTTGGCAAAATTATTTCATGCTTTTTTACTTTTGCAGGGTCAAGATAAATACCTAGGGATTATTTTCATATCTGAGGGGTTTAACATTTCTTCTTTATAATCTTAGCCTTATTGCAATGATTTAAACACACACACAAACACACATAGCCACTGTACACATGAGACGGAGAAATGCACACAATGGTGAGATCAATAGAAAAAATTGTTTTCCTTTTTTAGATATGTGATTTTTTTTTTCCTTAGCAGTTTTCCCAGCTTATTAAAGAGTAAAGAAACCACTTTTTACTGACCCAACCCATGTTTCTGCTGCTTCATTCCCACTCTCACTCAGGTCACCTTTAGATTTTATAAGTATGAAATAGGTATTTTAAAAATAAAAGCAAATATTCTTTGACGTCAGCTTATCTGGTTGCTTCCCAGTTACCTAAGGTCAAAACTCTAAAGTGTATTTATATACTTTGGCAGAACTGGAGGCTGAATTCACTTTTTAGAAATATGATAAAAATCACAGCTGAATGTGGTATGGTTTTCTGTTAATTCTTGCTGGGTAAGGCCTGAAGCAGAGAGTTCCCTTTCTAAGTGGCTTTTGACACGAGTGTCCTAGGGAAAAGGAAAAAATGATAATTTTAACATCCCTCCTCCCTGTGTAATTCCTTCTTCAAAATCTAAAATCCATCTAAGCCTGTGGGGCCAAGTAATTTTTTTGAAGGCTAACGATAGCCCCAGGACAAGATAAAGCCTTCAATATTATTATTTATTTTATAGTGAATATCTCTAATGTATTATTATCTTTTACTTGATAGAAATCAAGCTGTTGCCAACTGTGCTGGAAATCACAAAGGTCTTGCTAATGGAAAGTGGCTTTAAAAGTTAGAGGATGTGAATACTAAATTAATTATGGTTTAGAACCTTCAATTGCTAGATTTAAAATTATTGGGTATAAGAATTAATTCAATATTTATCTAAGATGTATTGTTAAACAAAAATAAGAAGGTGGTGTTTGTTAGTGTTGTTCAGTCACTGAGTTGTGTCCCACTCTTTGTGACACCATGGACTAATAGCACACCAGGCTCCTCTATCCATAGGCTTCTCTAGGCAAGAATACTGGAGAATACTGGGTTGCCATTTCCTTCTCTGGGGGATCTTCCCAGACCAGGGATAAAACCATGTCTCCTACATTGGCAGGCAAATCATTTTCCCACTGGCCACCAGGGAAGGTATATCAGAACCAAATTTTAATATTAGAGTAAAATAAGACTGTGATGAAAAACATCTATTCCAGAGGGAACATATTTAGAATATTGATGTTGTTCAGTCACTAAGTTGTGTCCAACTATTTGCAACCCCATGAACTGCAGCATGCCAGGTTCACCTGTCCTTCACTCCCAGAGTTGGCACAAACTTATGTCCATTGAGTCATTGATGCTACTCAACAATCTCATCCTCTACTGCCTGCTTCTCCTCTTACTTTTCAATCTTTCCTAGCATAAGTGTCTTTTCCAATGAATCAGCTCTTCACCTCAGGTGGCCAAAGTATTGAAGCTTCAGCTTCAGCATCGGTCCTTCCAATGAATATTCAGGATTGATTTCCTTTAAGAATGACTGGTTTGAATTCCTTGATGTCCAAGAGACTGAAGAATCTTCTCCAGCACCACAATGCAAAAGCATCAATTCTTTGGCACTCAGCCATCTTTATGGTCCAACTCTCACATCCATACATGACTCCTGGAAAAACCATAGCTTTGACTGTATTGACCTTCGTTGGCAAAATTATGTCTCTGCTTTTTGATACCCTGTCTAAGTTTGCCATGCCTTTTTTCCTAAGGAGCAAGTGTCTTTTAATTTTGTGGCTGCAATCACTGTCTGCAGTGACTTTGGAGCCCAAAAGAAGAAAATCTGTCACTGTTTCCATTTATTTCCCATCTATTTGCCATGAAGTTCTGGGATGGATGCCCTTAGCTTTTTTNATCTAAAATCCATCTAAGCCTGTGGGGCCAAGTAATTTTTTTGAAGGCTAACGATAGCCCCAGGACAAGATAAAGCCTTTAATATTATTATTTATTTTATAGTGAATATCTCTAATGTATTATTATCTTTTACTTGATAGAAATCAAGCTGTTGCCAACTGTGCTGGAAATCACAAAGGTCTTGCTAATGGAAAGTGGCTTTAAAAGTTAGAGGATGTGAATACTAAATTAATTATGGTTTAGAACCTTCAATTGCTAGATTTAAAATTATTGGGTATAAGAATTAATTCAATATTTATCTAAGATGTATTGTTAAACAAAAATAAGAAGGTGGTGTTTGTTAGTGTTGTTCAGTCACTGAGTTGTGTCCCACTCTTTGTGACACCATGGACTAATAGCACACCAGGCTCCTCTATCCATAGGCTTCTCTAGGCAAGAATACTGGAGAATACTGGGTTGCCATTTCCTTCTCTGGGGGATCTTCCCAGACCAGGGATAAAACCATGTCTCCTACATTGGCAGGCAAATCATTTTCCCACTGGCCACCAGGGAAGGTATATCAGAACCAAATTTTAATATTAGAGTAAAATAAGACTGTGATGAAAAACATCTATTCCAGAGGGAACATATTTAGAATATTGATGTTGTTCAGTCACTAAGTTGTGTCCAACTATTTGCAACCCCATGAACTGCAGCATGCCAGGTTCACCTGTCCTTCACTCCCAGAATTGGCACAAACTTATGTCCATTGAGTCATTGATGCTACTCAACAATCTCATCCTCTACTGCCTGCTTCTCCTCTTACTTTTCAATCTTTCCTAGCATAAGTGTCTTTTCCAATGAATCAGCTCTTCACCTCAGGTGGCCAAAGTATTGAAGCTTCAGCTTCAGCATCGGTCCTTCCAATGAATATTCAGGATTGATTTCCTTTAAGAATGACTGGTTTGAATTCCTTGATGTCCAAGAGACTGAAGAATCTTCTCCAGCACCACAATGCAAAAGCATCAATTCTTTGGCACTCAGCCATCTTTATGGTCCAACTCTCACATCCATACATGACTCCTGGAAAAACCATAGCTTTGACTGTATTGACCTTCGTTGGCAAAATTATGTCTCTGCTTTTTGATACCCTGTCTAAGTTTGCCATGCCTTTTTTCCTAAGGAGCAAGTGTCTTTTAATTTTGTGGCTGCAATCACTGTCTGCAGTGACTTTGGAGCCCAAAAGAAGAAAATCTGTCACTGTTTCCATTTATTTCCCATCTATTTGCCATGAAGTTCTGGGATGGATGCCCTTAGCTTTTTTTTTATGTTGAGAGCTTTTTCACTCTCCTGTTTCACCTTCATCAAGATGCTCTTTAGTTCCTCTTAGCTTTCTGCCATTACAGTGGTATCATCTGGATATATAAGGTTATTGATATTTCTTCTGGCAATCTTGATGCCAGCTTGTGGAATGTCTTACATTATAGAATGTGTTTTATTCTATGGCACTCACTTGAAAAATATATTTAGCAGCTTTTTGAGATATAATTCACATGCAATAGGGCTTCTCTGGTAACTCAGGTGATAACGAATCTGCTTGTAATACAGGAGATCTGGATTCAATCCCTGAGTCAGAAAGATCCCCTGGGGAAGAGAATGGCAATTCACTCCAGTATTCTTGCCTGGAGGATTCCAAGACAGAGGAGCTTGGCAGGCTAGGGTTCATGGGGTCCCAAAGAGTTGGACACAACTGAGCAACAAAAACAATTTACCCATTCAAAGAGTTTAATTCATTGGTTATAAAACATCTTGAAGAAAACATAGAAAATATTTACTTTGGTTTAAGTAAAAGTTTCTTAGGTATGGAAACAAAAAGGAAAATTGTTAAATCTGACTTCACACATACACAACAGAAACAAACCAAAAATCTACTCTTTGAAAGTCTCTACTAAAGGCATGGAAACATAAACCATAAATGGGAACAAAATATTTAGAAGTCATATAATTCTGTGGTCTCCAATCTTTTTGGCACCAGGGACTGGTTTTTTAAAAGATAATTTTTCCATGTACCATAGAGTAGGGGGATGGTTTGGGGATGATTCAAGTGCATTACATTTAATTTTTACTTTATTTCTATTATTGTTACATCAGCTCCACCTCAGATCATCAGACATAGATCTCAGAAGTTGGGGACACTAGATATAATATGTAAAAGACTTTTTTTTTTTTATCACATATGAATATTTAAGAAAGGCTCTCAAAGTATAATAAAAAAAAACAGAATGTAAATTTTTTTAAACAAAATATTTCTAATGTTTATTTGAAAGAGCCCATGAGAATCCAAGGAGCCCATGAAATGATACTCTACATCATCAGTCATTTAGGTAAATACAAATTCTAATCACTTTTATATACCATTAAAGACCTAGTAGAATGGGTAAATTTTAAAGAATGACAAGGCAAGTCATTGAAACCATGGGACATTAAAAATGGTGCAACCACTTTGGAAAAAAGATAGCAGATAAGTTTTTAAAAGTTAAAAAGCAGTTAGCTTTTTCTAAAGTTAAACCTCAGTTCAGTTCAGTAGCTCAGTCGTGTCCAACTCTTCGCAACTCCGTGAACTGCAGCATGCCAGGCCTCCCTGTTCATCACCAACTCCTGGAGTTCACTCAGACTCATGTCCATTGAGTCGATGATGCCATCCAGCTATCTCATCCTCTGTCGTCCCCTTTTCCTCCTGCCCCTAATCCCTCCCAGAATCAGAGTCTTTTCCAGTGAGTCAACTCTTTGCATGAGGTGGCCAAAGTACTGGAGTTTCAGCTTTAGCATCATTCCTTCCAAAGAACACCCAGGACTGATCTCCTTTGGAATGGACTGGCTGGATCTCCTTGCAGTCCAAAGGACTCTCAATAGTCTTCTCCAACACCACAGTTCAAAAACATGAATTCTTCTGTGCTCAGCTTTCTTCACTCAGAATGTGGTCCACTGGAGAAGGGAATGGCAAACCACTTCAGTATTCTTGCCTTGAGAACCCCATGAAGAGCATGAAAAGTTAAACCTATTGCTACCATAATAGTCATTCCACTCTCTGCCACTTGAGAGGCAGGTAAGCATATGTCCATACACGAGGATATTCACATATATATGAACATCCATACGTGCAAACATTTACAACAGCTTTATTTATAATGGCTCAAAACTGGCTAAAGCTCAAATGTCCATCAACAGGTGAATAGATACACAAATTATGGTATAGTTGTGCAATTGATTTAACAACTGGTAAAAACAAAAACTATTGATACACAGTCAATATGGGTGCATAATCTCAAAATAGTTATGCAAGGCCAAAAATATCTGTGTGATTTCATTTATATAAATTATCTTGAGTAAAAAATAACTTTTGGAAAGAGATAAAAGATGACATATATTTGCTCAAAATTTGATAGCTGTATAGTACTTCTCTTCCCTCCAAAATCTTAAATACATAACAACATGCATCTGAATAACTACAGATACAATTAAGACTTAAAAAATTTATTCAGCTAATACCATCAAACTCTAAAAGTCAAGTCATCTGAGAAAAGTTTTTTTTTTTTTTCCCAAAAGTTTTTCTACTTAGTTATTGAATGATTATCATCCCAGTGTATTTCGGAGCTTTCCCAACTCTTTACTAAGTCTCCTAAAACTCTTGGTGAGTTCTGAGCACAAGACAAATGAAAAGGACAATAAAGAAGACCATATTGAGGCACTAAAATTATGGAACTGGAGTTAGAACTCTTTGAAGATTTAAAACAGGTGGAGAAAAGAATGAAAATACACTCATAAATATATTCCCCAGTCAACAGCAGTCAGTCAGTTCAAAACGTATGCATGAAAGCCTGAGTGATTTCTAGTACTTTTAGCATCTGCTGATACTACTAGTTGAAATAGGCAAGCATTGTTATTTCCATAATAATGACTTTTGAACGTGGGCATGACCATAAGGTAAGGTATTGGATCAATGAACAGGTACACACAGGAGACATATTTTAAAGATTATTTCTCTGTAACATGCAACCAATTTATAGGCTTTAAACTGCAAAGAACTTGTTAGTGTCCAGTAATACGCAGCATGTAAAGCAGCAAAAGCAACATATGGTTGTCAAGAGCAGCCATTTAAAGTAGCAGAGAGTGAATGAGTGAGAGGTGTATTTGCTTTTTATGAATATAGTAATGGCTATATATTTGTCATACTTTTCACTGAATTTAATACTGCTCTGTTTAGGCTTTAGTCTTTTTGAATATTGTACAGTGAGATTTAAAAGCACATCCTTAATATCAACTCTTTACAGCAATTGGAAAATAGAAAGTATAAAAATTGAATAACTAATAAAGAGAATATGGACATTAAAAGGTTTCTATAATATGAAAAAGCACAAAGGCAAATATATTCCAATTATTAAATAGCAGACAATAAACATTAAAGAATTCTTAGATTTTTCTCTTTCAACAACAATGATTTTTCTTTCTGGGAATTGCATGCAAAGAAGATAAGGAAAATATCTTTAGTGCATTAAAAGTGATATTAGAAAATTATGTAAGCACTTTTTTTTATAGAGCAGAGAAGCTATTTTCACTTAGCCATTTAATCATTATCTGTTCATGCCACAGATTCACACTGTACTTTTTATGAGGCTGATTATGTATTAGAGACACTGTAATAAGTCTGCTTTTTCCTTCATCCCTCTAATCCCTTCTCCATGATTTAACAATATGGCCTTTCTTACTTAATCAGACTGGTTGCCTTGCTCTCTATTTTCTCTCTAGAGCCTCTGCCTTCTTCCTCTTTGCTCTGAATTTCTATCTCTTTACCTGTATAAGAGATCCCCTCAATTTCATATACTAGTCTTGTCTTGCCTTCAGTTCAGTTGCTCAGGCATGTCTGACTCTGAAACCCCATGAACTGCAGCATGCCAAGCCTCTCTGTCTGTCAGCAACTCTGGAGTCTACCCAAACACATGTCCATTGAGTCAGTGATGCCATCCAACCATCTCATCCTCTGTCGTCTCCTTCTCCGCCTGCCCTCAATCCTTCTGAGCATCAGAGCCTTTTCAAATGAGTCAGCTCTTCGCATCAGGTGGCCAAAGTATTGGAGTTTCAGCTTCAACAGCAGTGCTACCAATGAACACCCAGGACTGACCTCCTTTAGGATGATGGACGGGTTGGATCTCCTTGCAGTCCAAGGGACTCTCAAGAGACTTCCCCAACACCACAGTTCGAAACCACCAATTATTTGGTGCACAGTTTTCTTTATAGTCCAAATCTCACATCCATACATGACAACTGGAAAAACCATAACCTTGAATAGACAGACTTTTTTGGCAAAGTAATGTCTCTCCCTTTGAATACGCTATCTAGGTTGGTCATAACTTTTCTTCCAAGGAGTAAGCGTCTTTTAATTGCATGCCTGCAGTCACCATCTGCAGTGATTTTGGAGCCCCCCAAAATAAAGTCAGCCATTATTTGCACTGTTTCCCCATCTATTTCCCATGAAGTGATGGGACCGGATGCCATGATCTTAGTTTTCTGAATGTTGAGCTTTAAGACAACTTTTTCACTCTCTTCTTTCACTTTCATAAGAGGCTGTTTAGTTCCTCTTCAGTTTCTGCCATAAGGGTGTCACTTGCATATCTGAGGTTATTGATATTTCTCCCAGCAATCTTGATTCCAGTTTATGCTTCATCCAGTCTAGTGTTTCTCATAATGTACTCTGCATTTAAGTTAAATAAGCAGGGTGACAATATACAGCCTCGACATACTCCTTTTCCTATTTGGAACCAGTCTGTTGTTCCATGTCCAGTTCTAACTGTTGCTTCCTGACCTGCATACAGATTTCTCAAGAGGCAGGTCAGGTGGTCTGGTATTCCCATCTCTTTCAGAATTTTCCACAGTTTATTGTGATCCACACAGTCAAAGGCTTTGGCATAGTCAATAAA
>SJYW01038145.1:1463225-1491170 GCA_006410735.1 Raphicerus campestris
AAAATAAGAATTTAAGTCAAATAATATGTTCCTTGACAGTGGAATTAACTATGAGAATAATAACAAAAAATCTAGAAAATGTCTACATAAAACTATAGCCATAGAATTATTTAAATAAACACTCATATTACTCATGGGTTGAAATTGAGAGGAAAATTTGAGAGTGTTTTGAATCAAATGAAAATAAAGCCACTACATATAAAAAATGTTGGATTCTACTAGAGCAGTACATGGAAGGATATTTTAGCACTAAAAATGTTTATATATCTGGAAAAAATTGTCTAAAATCAATAATCATAATTTATACCTTAATAAATCCAATCCTGATACAATCTTCCAGTAAAATGAAGAATTAAGGATAGTTTCCTCAGTCACTTGAAAACACCAGTGAAAAACCTACAATTAATAATTGAGTGGAGAAAGACTTTTTTCCTAAGATGGAAATTATAGAAAAAATGATGTCTGCCCTCATAACTTCTCTTTATATTTGGGATTCTAGCTAGTACAGTAAAATGAAAAAGAGTTCAAGGCAACCAGATTGGGAAAGAAATGGTAAATCTAACTTTATTTGTGAGTAAAAAAAATGTCTATATAGAATATCTATTGGAACATACAAAAAACCAAATAAACTAGCTTTGGTTACCATACTTACCAGAGCTATGAGGTGATCTTAGCAGCTTGTGGGATATACAATCAATATAAAATAACCACATGTACTATTATAAATAGCCAAAAAAAAAAAAAGAGAGAAAGCAATTGGACAACTGAAATAAAATAATATTATATAAAAACATAATATACTAGAGACACATTACAAAATACATACAAGATCTACACTTTGAAAACAGACACTGATTTAAACAAATCAGTGTCTAAATACAGAGAACAATGTACTATATTCAACTAAATGCTAAATTTCAATGAGAAATTTCAATACTATTAAGATGTCAAGTCTCCAAGTTGATTAATAGACTTCATACAAGTCCAGTCAAATCCTAACAGAATTTCTTTTTGTGGGAAGTTGAGAGACGATTTTAAAATTCACATAAAAATACAAAAGACCTGAAAGAGTCAAAACAACTTTAAAAAAGAACATAGTTGGAAGATTAGAATTATATTATTTCAAGTTTTATTCTGTTCCTATGGCTCAGGCGGTAAAGAATCTGCCTGCAGCACAGCGGGCCTGGTTCAGTCCTTGGGTCAGGAAGATCTCCTGGAGGGGATCATGGCAACTCACTCCAGAATTCTTTCCTGGAAAATCCTACGGACAGAGGAGACTGGTTGACTATAGTCTATGGAGTTGCAGAGTTGGACATGTCTGAGGCAACTTAGCACACTATAGTCATAAAAGTTTAGGATTGATATAAANATAGGCCAGTCTCCGAGGGAGGGTAGAGGCACATCTGGGGATTCCTCCCCGGTGGCGCCACTTCCTCAGACCTCTTCTGGTGCTGAGGCTGGAGCCTGAGATTGCCTCTCCCATGCTGACATTTGTCTTGGGCTTCTCCTGGGGCCTGCACAGGGGAGTCAGGCCTCGTCTCGACTTAAGACCTGCGCAGCCACTTTCCTCCCCAACTGCAGGAACAGTGTCGGGGTCCCTGTCTAGCGGATACAGGGATCTACGGCTTGCGCTCGAGGTACCCCAGGGCTGTCACATGTGCCAGTGTGCAGGAGTCGAGCCTCGGGGTTACAGTCGAGGCAGTGCAGGGCAGTTAGGTTCATCTGGAGTGGACAAGGCATTTGGGGATCTTAGGGAGTGGTGGTCGGACACCTGAGGCTCCTCCCGACTCTCCTGATGCAAGGCCACCACTTGGGATGCAAGGGGAGCTCTTGAAAACCTTTCCCGGTAGAGCAAGGAAAGGGCCCCTCATCTTGCTCTCAGCAGGGGAAAGCAGGTCTCCTCTTGAGTCATGGCGGGACCCTGGGGGTTCCTCTCGAGTGGAGACGGATCTAGCAGGGAACTTACTAGGTCACAACAAGGGTATGAAGGAGACTTTCAAGGTCCAAGAGGGAAGGGGTGATGTCCCCTGAAATGCTGCAGCGGACAAGGGTCTCACCCTCCCTGCAGGGGAGAAGCTTCTGCTTTTTCTCGAGTTGTGGTGCCGTACTCTCGACTTGTGACGGGGAACCCTGGGACCAGCCCCTGTGTCCCCAGGATAGGCCAGTCTCCGTGCAAGGGGCGAGACACCTATGAGGATTCCTTCCGAGACGTCACCAAGTCCTCAGTCCTCCTCTGGTGCTGAGGCCGGAGCCTGTGCTTGCCTCGCCCATGCTGACATAGGTCTTGGGGTTCCCCGGGAGCCCCCATAGTGGAGTCAGGCCTCGTCTTGCCTGGGGTCATGCACAGCCGCTTTCCTCTCCAACTGCAGCAACAGTGACCGGGTCGCTGTCAAGCGGATACAGGGATCAGTGTCTTGAAGTCGAGGTACTACAGGGCTATCACACATGCAACTGTGCCTGAGTCGAGCCTCGGGGTGACAATAGAGGCAGTTCAAGCCAGTCAGATTCATCTGGACTGGACCAGGAATTTGGGGGTCTTGCGGAAATGTGACCCGATTCCTGAGTCTTCTCTGGACTCGCCTGGTGTGAGTGCCTCCTCTTGGGATGAGAGAGGGGAGCCGGGAACCCTTTCCAGATGGAGCAGGGAAAGGGCCCCTTATTTGGAGCTGAGTATGGGAAAATGGAGCTCCTGTTGAGTTGCGGCGCGACTCTCGGCAGTCCTCTCGAGTGGGGACGTGTGGGGCGGGAAACTTCTTGGGTCACAGCAAGGGTGTGAAACAGCATTTCGAGGTCCATGTTGGCATGGGTGATTTCCCCCGGGATGCCTCGGCGGACTATGGCCTCACTCCGCCTGCAAGGATGAAGCTTCTTGTTTTTCTCCAGTTGAGGTAGGGTCCTCCCGAGTTAGGACGGGGACCACAGGCACCTGCCCCTGTGGCCCCAGGATAGGCCAGTCTCCTTGCAAGGGGCGAGGCACATCTGGGGATTCCTCCCCAGTGGCGCCAAATTCTCAGTCCCCTTCTGGTGCTGAGGCTGCAGCCTGAGATTGCCTCGCCTGTGCTGACATTTGTATTGGGCTTCCCCTGGATCTCCCAGAGTGGAGTCAGGCCCCGTCTCGACTGGAGTCCTGCACGGCCGCTTTCCTTCCCAACTGCAGTAACAGTGTCTGGATCCCTGTCGAGCAGATACAGGGATCTATGGCTTGCGCTCTAGGTACCTTAGGGCTGTCAAACTTGCCATTGTGCTGCAGTCGAGCCTCGGGGTTATAGTTAGGCAGTGCAGGGCAGTCAGGTTCATCTGAAGTGGACGAGGCACTTGGGGGTCTTGGGGAATGATGGCCCAACCTGTGAGACACCTTCCCGACTTTCCAGGTGCCAGCACCTCCTCTTGGGATGCAAGGGGAACACCGATAAACCTTTCTTGATGGAGCAGGGAAAGGGCGCCTCATCTGGTGCTTAGCAGGGGAAAACGGGGCTCCCCTTGATTCTTGTCGGGCCCCTTGGGGTTCTTCTCGAGTGGGGACTGGTGGCACGGGGAACTTCTTTTGTCACAGCAAGGGTGTGAAGGAGCCTTTCAAGGTCTATGAGGGACATGGTGAATTCCCCTGAGATGCCGTTTCAGACAAGGGCCAAACCACCCCTGGAGGGGAGAAACTTCCAATTTTTCTCGAGTCTTGGCTGGGTCCTCTTGAGTTACGATGCGAACCCCAGGGACCCGCCCCTGTATCCTCAGGAGAGGCCATTTTCAGTGCGACTTGCAAGGCACGGCTTGGGATTCCTCTCCAGTCGTCGGTGATCCTCAGTGCTCGTCTGGTGCTGAGGCCAGAGCCTCTGCTTGTCTCGCCCATGGTGACTTAGGGCTTGGGGTTCCCATGGAGCCCCCATAGGGGAGTCAGGCCTCGTCTTGCCTGGAGACTTGCACAGCCTCTTTCTTCCCCAACTGCAGCGGCAGTGTCTGGCTCCCTGTCGAGCGGACACAGGGATCTGTGCCTTGCCATTAAGGTAAACCAGGGCTCTCTCACGTGCCAGTGTGTCGGGAGTTGAACCTTGGGGTAACAGCTGAGATAGTGCAGGGCAGTCAGGTTCATCTTGAGGGGACGAGGCATTTTGGGATCTTGGGGAGTGGTGTCGGACACCTGAGGCTCCTCCAGACTCTCCTGATGCTAGGCCACCTCTTGGGATGCAAGGGGAGCTCCGGAAATCCTTTCCCGATGGAGCAGGGAAAGGGCCCCTCATCTGGAGCTCAGCAGGGGAAAACGGGGCTCCTCTTGAGTCGTGGCAGGACCCTCGGTGTTCCTTTTGAGGGGGCGGATTTAGCAGGGAACTTCCTAGGTCAAAACAAGGGAATGAAGGAACCTTTCGAGGTGCAAGAGGGAAGGGGTGATATTCCCAGAGATGCTGCAGTGGACAAGGGTCTTACCCTCCCTGCAGGGGAGAAGGTTCTGGTTTTTCTCGAGCTGTGGCAGCATACTCTCGAGATGTGACGGGGACCCCAGGGACCCGCCCCTGTATCCTCAGGAGAGGCCATTCTCAGTGGGAGTTGTGAGGCGCTTCTGTGGATTCCTCCACAGTCATCGCTGGGTCCTCATTCGTCGTCTGGTGCTGAGGTCGGAGCCTGAAATTTCCTCGCTCATGCTTTCATAGGATTTGAGGTTACTATGGAGCCCCCACAGAGGAGTCAGTCCTCTTCTCGCCTGGAGACTTGCATGGCCTCTTTCTTCCCCAACTGCAGCATCAGTGTCGGGCTCCCCGTCAAGTGGTCACCGGGATCTGTGGCTTGCCATTGAGGTACTCCAGGGCGGTCTCACGTGCCAGTGTGTTGGGAGTTGAGCCTCGGGGTGACAGTCCAGACAGTGCAGGGCATTCATGTTCATCTGGTGTGGACGAAGCATATGGGGGTCTTGGAGAGTGGTGGTCTGACACCTGAGGCTTCTCTGGACTCTGCTGCTTTGAGGCCACCTCATGGGATGCTAGGGGAGTGCCGGAATATCTTTCCCGATGGAGCAGATAAAGGGCCCCTCATCTGAAGCTCAGCAGTGTAAAAAGGGGCTCCTCTTGAATTGAGGCTGGACCCTCAGGGTTCCTCTCCAGTGGGGAAGGTTGGGGCGGGGACCTTCCTAGGTCACAACAAGGGTATGAAGGAGCCTTTCGAGGTGCAAGGGGGAAGGGATGATTTCCCCCGAGATGGTGCAGCGGACAAGGGCCTCAGCCACCCTGCAGGGGAGAAGCTTCTGGTTTTTCTCGAGTTGCGACGGGGTCCTCCCGAGTTAAGAAGTGGACTTCAGGGACCCGCCCCTGTATCCTCAGGATAGGCCATTCTCAGTGCGAATTGTGAGGCACCTCTGGGNTGTTCCTTTTGAGGGGGCGGATTTAGCAGGGAACTTCCTAGGTCAAAACAAGGGAATGAAGGAACCTTTCGAGGTGCAAGAGGGAAGGGGTGATATTCCCAGAGATGCTGCAGTGGACAAGGGTCTTACCCTCCCTGCAGGGGAGAAGGTTCTGGTTTTTCTCGAGCTGTGGCAGCATACTCTCGAGATGTGACGGGGACCCCAGGGACCCGCCCCTGTATCCTCAGGAGAGGCCATTCTCAGTGGGAGTTGTGAGGCGCTTCTGTGGATTCCTCCACAGTCATCGCTGGGTCCTCATTCGTCGTCTGGTGCTGAGGTCGGAGCCTGAAATTTCCTCGCTCATGCTTTCATAGGATTTGAGGTTACTATGGAGCCCCCACAGAGGAGTCAGTCCTCTTCTCGCCTGGAGACTTGCATGGCCTCTTTCTTCCCCAACTGCAGCATCAGTGTCGGGCTCCCCGTCAAGTGGTCACCGGGATCTGTGGCTTGCCATTGAGGTACTCCAGGGCGGTCTCACGTGCCAGTGTGTTGGGAGTTGAGCCTCGGGGTGACAGTCCAGACAGTGCAGGGCATTCATGTTCATCTGGTGTGGACGAAGCATATGGGGGTCTTGGAGAGTGGTGGTCTGACACCTGAGGCTTCTCTGGACTCTGCTGCTTTGAGGCCACCTCATGGGATGCTAGGGGAGTGCCGGAATATCTTTCCCGATGGAGCAGATAAAGGGCCCCTCATCTGAAGCTCAGCAGTGTAAAAAGGGGCTCCTCTTGAATTGAGGCTGGACCCTCAGGGTTCCTCTCCAGTGGGGAAGGTTGGGGCGGGGACCTTCCTAGGTCACAACAAGGGTATGAAGGAGCCTTTCGAGGTGCAAGGGGGAAGGGATGATTTCCCCCGAGATGGTGCAGCGGACAAGGGCCTCAGCCACCCTGCAAGGGAGAAGCTTCTGGTTTTTCTCGAGTTGCGACGGGGTCCTCCCGAGTTAAGAAGTGGACTTCAGGGACCCGCCCCTGTATCCTCAGGATAGGCCATTCTCAGTGCGAATTGTGAGGCACCTCTGGGGATTCATCTCCAGTCATCGCTGTGTCCTCAGTCCTCATCTTGTGCTGAGGTCGGAGCCTGAGATTTCCTCGCTCATGCCTTCATAGGACCTGAGGTTACTCTGGAGCTCCCAGAGGGGAGTCAGCCCTCTCCTCGCCTGGAGACTTGCACTGCCTTTACTTCCCCAACTGCAGCGTCAGTGTCCAGCTCCCCGTAAAGCGGACATAGTGATCTGTGGCTTGCCATCAAGGTACTCGAGGGCTGTCTCACGTGTCAGTGTGTTGGGAGTCGAACCTCGGGGTGACAGTCGAGACAGTGCAGGACAGTCATGTTCATGTGGAGTGGAAGAAGCATTTGGGGATCTTGGGGAGTAGTGGTCGGACAACTGAAGCTCCTCCCGACTCTCCTGATGGGGGGCCACCTCTTGGTATGTGAGGGGAGTGCCAGAAAACCTTTCATGAAGGAGCAGGGAAAGAGCCCCTCATCTGGAGCTCAGCAGGAGAAATCGGGGCTCCTCCTGAGTCGTGGCAGAACCCTCGGGGTTCCTTTTGAGTGGGGACGTTTGGGGCGGGGAACTTCCTAGGTCATAACAAGGGTATGAAGGAGCCTTTCGAGGTCCATGAGGGACAGCGTGAATTCCCCTGAGAGGCCGTTGTGAACAAGAGCCACACCACCCCTGCAGGGGAGAAGATTCCTTTTTTTCTCGAGTTGTGGCTGGGTCCACTCGAGTTACGACGGGGACCCCAGGGACCAGCCCCTGTGGCCTCAGGAGAGGCCAGTCTCCATTGGAGTTGCGAGGCACCTGTGGGGATTCCTCCCCAGGGGCACCAAGTCCTCAGTCGCCTTCTGGTGCTGAGGCTGCAGCCGGAGATTGCCTCGCCCATGTTGACATTTATATTTGTCTTCCCCTGGAGCCCGTATAGTGTAGTCAGGCCTCGTCTCGACTGGAAACGTGCATGGCCACTTTACTTCCCAACTGCAGTAACAATGTCCAGGTCCCTGTCGAACAGATTCAGGGATCTATGGCTTGCGCTCGAGGTACCCTAGGGCTGTCACACGTGCCAGGGTGCCGGATTCGAGCACTGGGGTTACAGTCGAGGCAGTGCAGGGCCGTCAGGATCATATGAATTGACGAGGCATTTGGCGGTCTTGGGGAACTTTGGCCCAAACTGTGAGACACCTCCCGACTTTCCAGGTGCCAGCACCTCCTCTTGAAATGCAAGGGGAACATCGTGAAACCTTTCCCGATGGAGTAGGGACAGGGCCCCTCATCTGGAGCTCAGCAGGGGAAAACGGGTCTCCTCTTGAGTCTTGACGGGACCCTTGGGGTTCGTCTCATGTGGGGACGGGTGGGGCGGGGAACTTCTTGGATCACAGCAAGGGTGTGAAGGAGTCTTTCCAGATCCACGAGTAACGGGGTGAATTTCCCTGAGATGCCGTTGCAGAAAACGGCCACACCACGCCTGCAGGGGAGAAGCTTCCAGTTTTTCTCGAGTTGCGGTGGGGTCCTGTCAAGATACGACGGTGACCCCAGGGACCTGCCCCTGTATCCTCAGGAGAGGCCATTCTCAGTGCAAGTTGCGAGGCGCCTCTGGGGATTCCTCCCCAGTCATCGCCGGGTCCTCAGTCCTCGTCTGGTGCTGAGGTCGGAGCCTGAGATTTCCTCACTCATGCTTTCATAGTTCTTGAGGTTACTCTGGAGCCCCCACAGAGGAGTCAGACCTCTTCTCGCCTGGAGACCTGCACGGACTCTTTCTTCCTCAAGTGCCACAGCAGTGTTCGGCTCCCCGTAAAGCAGACACAGGGATCTGTGGCTTGCCATCGAGGTACTCCAGGGCTGTCTAAAGTGCCAGTGTGTTGGGAGTCGAGCCTCGAGGTGACAGTCGAGACAATGCAGGGCAATCATTTCATCTGGAGTAGACTAGGCATTTGGGAATCTTGGGGGGTGGTGGTCAGAAACCTGAGGTTCCTCCTGACTCTCCTGATGCGTGGCCACCTCTTGGTATGCGTGGGGAACGCCAGAAAACCTTTTCCGATGCAGCAAGTAAGGGCCCCTCATCTGGAGCTCAGCAGGGGAAAACGATGCTCCTCTTGAGTGGCGGCGGGAACCTCGGGGTTCCTCTCGATAGGGGACGGTTTCGGCGGGGAATATCCTAGGTCACAACAAGGTTATGAAGGAGACTTTCTTGGTCGAAGATGGAAGGGGTGATTTCCCCTGAGATGCAGCAGCGGACAAGGGACTCACTTTCCCTGCAGGGGAGAAGCTTCTGCTTTTACTCGAGTTGCTGCGGAGTCCTCTAGTGTTACGACGGGGACCATATGCACCCGCCCCTGTGGCCTCAGGAAAGGCCAAGCTCCATGTGAGTTGCGAGGCATCTGTGGGAATTCCTCCCAAGACCTCGCCAGGTCCTCAGTCCTAGTTTGGTGCTGAGGCTGGAGCCTGTGCTTGCCTCGCCCATGCTGACATAGGTCTTGGGGTTCTCCTGCAGCCCCCATAGGGGAGTCAGGCCTCATCTCTCCTATGGTCTTGCACAGCTGCTTTCCTCCCCAACTGCAGCAACAGTGTCCGGGTCCCTGTCGAGGGGATACAGGGATCAGTGTCTTGACCTCAAGGTACTCCAGGGCTATCACACATGCCAGTGTGAGGGAGTCGAGCCTCGGGGTGACAGTCGAGGCAGTGCAGTACAGTCACATTCATCTGGAGTGGACTAGGCATTTGGGAGTCTTGAGGAAGTGTGACCCGATGCCTGAGGTTTCCCCGGACTCGCCTGGTGAGAGTGCCTCCTCTTGGGATTCGAGGAGAGTGCCGGGAACACTTTCCTGAAGGAGCAGGGAAAAGGCCCCTCATCTGGAGATCAGCATGGGAAAATCGAGCTCCTTCGAGTCGCCATGGGACACTCGATGTCCTCTTGAGTGCGGACGTGTGGGGCGGGGCCCTTCCTGTTTCATTGTAAGGGTGTGAAAGAGCATTTCGAGGTCCAAGTGGGAATGGGTGATTCCTCCTGGGATGCCTAAGTGGACAAGGGCCTCACTCTACCTGCAAGGTTGAAGCTTCTGGTTTTTCTCGAGTTGTTGCAGGGTCCTCTCGAGTTACGACGGGGACCACAGGGATCCACCTCTGTGGCCCCAGGATAGTCCAGTCTCCATGCAAAGGGTGAGGCACATCTGGGGATTCCTCCCCAGTGGCGTCAAGACCTCAATCCCGTTCTGGTGCTGAGGCTGCAGCCTGAGATTGCCTCGCCCATGCTGACATTTTTATTGGGCTTCCCCTGGAGCCCACAGAGGGGAGTCAGGCCTCGTCTCAACTGGAGACGTGCACAGACGCTTTCCTTCCCAACTGCAGTAACAGTGTCCCATTGCCTATCGAGCGGATACAGGGATCTATTAGCTTGTGCTCGAGGTACCCTAGGGCTGTCACACGTGCCAGTGTGCCAGAGTTGAGCCTCGGGGTTCCAGTCGAGGCAGTGCAGGGCAGTCAGGTTCATCTGAACTGTACGAGGCATTTGGGGGTATTGGGAAATGGTGGCCCAACGTTTGAGNACTGTGAGACACCTCCCGACTTTCCAGGTGCCAGCACCTCCTCTTGAAATGCAAGGGGAACATCGTGAAACCTTTCCCGATGGAGTAGGGACAGGGCCCCTCATCTGGAGCTCAGCAGGGGAAAACGGGTCTCCTCTTGAGTCTTGACGGGACCCTTGGGGTTCGTCTCATGTGGGGACGGGTGGGGCGGGGAACTTCTTGGATCACAGCAAGGGTGTGAAGGAGTCTTTCCAGATCCACGAGTAACGGGGTGAATTTCCCTGAGATGCCGTTGCAGAAAACGGCCACACCACGCCTGCAGGGGAGAAGCTTCCAGTTTTTCTCGAGTTGCGGTGGGGTCCTGTCAAGATACGACGGTGACCCCAGGGACCTGCCCCTGTATCCTCAGGAGAGGCCATTCTCAGTGCAAGTTGCGAGGCGCCTCTGGGGATTCCTCCCCAGTCATCGCCGGGTCCTCAGTCCTCGTCTGGTGCTGAGGTCGGAGCCTGAGATTTCCTCACTCATGCTTTCATAGTTCTTGAGGTTACTCTGGAGCCCCCACAGAGGAGTCAGACCTCTTCTCGCCTGGAGACCTGCACGGACTCTTTCTTCCTCAAGTGCCACAGCAGTGTTCGGCTCCCCGTAAAGCAGACACAGGGATCTGTGGCTTGCCATCGAGGTACTCCAGGGCTGTCTAAAGTGCCAGTGTGTTGGGAGTCGAGCCTCGAGGTGACAGTCGAGACAATGCAGGGCAATCATTTCATCTGGAGTAGACTAGGCATTTGGGAATCTTGGGGGGTGGTGGTCAGAAACCTGAGGTTCCTCCTGACTCTCCTGATGCGTGGCCACCTCTTGGTATGCGTGGGGAACGCCAGAAAACCTTTCCCGATGCAGCAAGTAAGGGCCCCTCATCTGGAGCTCAGCAGGGGAAAACGATGCTCCTCTTGAGTGGCGGCGGGAACCTCGGGGTTCCTCTCGATAGGGGACGGTTTCGGCGGGGAATATCCTAGGTCACAACAAGGTTATGAAGGAGACTTTCTTGGTCGAAGATGGAAGGGGTGATTTCCCCTGAGATGCAGCAGCGGACAAGGGACTCACTTTCCCTGCAGGGGAGAAGCTTCTGCTTTTACTCGAGTTGCTGCGGAGTCCTCTAGTGTTACGACGGGGACCATATGCACCCGCCCCTGTGGCCTCAGGAAAGGCCAAGCTCCATGTGAGTTGCGAGGCATCTGTGGGAATTCCTCCCAAGACCTCGCCAGGTCCTCAGTCCTAGTTTGGTGCTGAGGCCGGAGCCTGTGCTTGCCTCGCCCATGCTGACATAGGTCTTGGGGTTCTCCTGCAGCCCCCATAGGGGAGTCAGGCCTCATCTCTCCTATGGTCTTGCACAGCTGCTTTCCTCCCCAACTGCAGCAACAGTGTCCGGGTCCCTGTCGAGGGGATACAGGGATCAGTGTCTTGACCTCAAGGTACTCCAGGGCTATCACACATGCCAGTGTGAGGGAGTCGAGCCTCGGGGTGACAGTCGAGGCAGTGCAGTACAGTCACATTCATCTGGAGTGGACTAGGCATTTGGGAGTCTTGAGGAAGTGTGACCCGATGCCTGAGGTTTCCCCGGACTCGCCTGGTGAGAGTGCCTCCTCTTGGGATTCGAGGAGAGTGCCGGGAACACTTTCCTGAAGGAGCAGGGAAAAGGCCCCTCATCTGGAGATCAGCATGGGAAAATCGAGCTCCTTCGAGTCGCCATGGGACACTCGATGTCCTCTTGAGTGCGGACGTGTGGGGCGGGGCCCTTCCTGTTTCATTGTAAGGGTGTGAAAGAGCATTTCGAGGTCCAAGTGGGAATGGGTGATTCCTCCTGGGATGCCTAAGTGAACAAGGGCCTCACTCTACCTGCAACGTTGAAGCTTCTGGTTTTTCTCGAGTTGTTGCAGGGTCCTCTCGAGTTACGACGGGGACCACAGGGATCCACCTCTGTGGCCCCAGGATAGTCCAGTCTCCATGCAAAGGGTGAGGCACATCTGGGGATTCCTCCCCAGTGGCGTCAAAACCTCAATCCCGTTCTGGTGCTGAGGCTGCAGCCTGAGATTGCCTCGCCCATGCTGACATTTTTATTGGGCTTCCCCTGGAGCCCACAGAGGGGAGTCAGGCCTCGTCTCAACTGGAGACGTGCACAGACGCTTTCCTTCCCAACTGCAGTAACAGTGTCCCATTGCCTATCGAGCGGATACAGGGATCTATTAGCTTGTGCTCGAGGTACCCTAGGGCTGTCACACGTGCCAGTGTGCCAGAGTTGAGCCTCGGGGTTCCAGTCGAGGCAGTGCAGGGCAGTCAGGTTCATCTGAACTGTACGAGGCATTTGGGGGTATTGGGAAATGGTGGCCCAACGTTTGAGACTCCTCCTGACTTTCCAGGTGCGAGCACCTCCTCTTGGAATGTGAGGGGAACACTACGAAACCTTTCCGACGGAGCAGGGAAAGGGCCCTTCATCTGGAGCTCAGCAGGGGAGAATGGGGCTCCTCTTGAGTCATGGCGGGACCCTCAGGGTTCCTCTCCACTGGGGACGTTTTGAGCGAAGAACTTCCAAGGTCATAACAAGGGTATGAAGGAGCCTTTCGAGGTCCAAGAGGGAAAGGGTGATTTCCCCCAGGACGCTGCAGTGGAAAAGGGCCTCACTCCGCCTGCAAGGGTGAAGCTTCTCTTTTTTCTCCAGTTGCGACAGGGTCCTCTCCAGTTACGACGGGGACCACAGGGATCCGCCTCTGTGGCCCCAGGATAGGCCAGTCTCCGTGAGAGGGGCGAAATACATCTGGCGATTCCTTCCCAGTGGCGCCAAGTCCTCAGTCCCCTTCTGGTGATGAGGCTGCAGCCTGATATTTCCTCGCCCATGCTGACAATTGTATTGGGCTTCCCCTGGAACCCACAGAGGGGAGTCCGGCCTCATGTCGACTGGAGACTTGCATGGCTGCTTTCCTGCCCAACTGCAGTAACAGTGTCCGGATCCCTGTCGAGTGGATACAGGGATCTATGGCTTGCGCTAGAGGTACCCTAGGGCTGTCACAAGTGCCAGTGTGCCAGAGTCGAGCTCAGTGTTTCAGTAGAGGCAGTGCAGGGCAGTCAGTTTCATCTGAAGTGGACGAGGTATTTGGGGGTCTTGGGGAATGGTGGCCCAAACAGTGAAACACCTCCCGACTTTCCAGGTGCGAGCATCTCCTCTTGGGATGTGAGGGGAAGACCGCGAAACCTTTTTGGACGAAGCAGGGAAAGGGACCCTCATCTGGAGCTCAGCAGGTAAAAACGGGGCTCCTCTTGAGTTTGGAGGGACTCTTGGTGTTCCACTTGAGAGGGGCTGGGTGGGGCGGGGAACTTCTTGGGTCACAGCAAGGGTGTGAAGGAGCCTTTCGAGGTCCTCGAGGGACGTGGTGCCTTCCCCTGAGATGCCGTTGCGGAAAAGGGCCACACCCCGCCTGCAGTGGAGAAGCTTCCGGTTATTCTCGAGTTGCGGCGGGATCCTTTCTAGTTACTACGGGGACCCCAGGGACCCGCCCCTGTATCCTCAGGAGAGGCCATTCTCAGTGCTAGTTGAAATGTGCTTCTGGGAATTCCTCCCCAGTCATTGCCGGGTCCTCAGTCCTCGTCTGGGGCTGAGGTCGGAGCCTGAGATTTTCTCACTCATGCTTTCGTAGCTCTTGAGGTTACTCTGGAGCCCCCACAGGGGAGTCAGCCCGGGTCTCGCCTGGAGACTTGCACGGCCTCTTACTTACCCAACTGCAGCGGCAATGTCCGGCTTCCCATCAAGCGGACCCAGGGATCTGTGGCCTGCCCTCGAGGTACCCCAGGGATGTCTCACGTGCCAGAGTGTTGGGAGTCAATCCTCGGGGTGACAGTCGAGACAGTGCAGGGCAATCAGGTTCATCTGGAGTGCACGAGACATTTGGATATATTGGGTAGTAGTGGTCGGACACCTGAGGCTCTTCCCGACTCTCCTGATGGGAGGCCACCTCCTGGGATGCCAGGGAAACACCTCGAAACCTTTCCCGATGGAGCAGGGTAATGGCCCCTCATCTGGAGCTCAGCAGGGGAAAACGGGGCTCCTCTTGAGTCACGGTGGGACCCTCGAGGTTCCTTCTCAAGTGGGAACGATTTGGGCGATGAACTTCCAATGTCATAACAAGGGTATGAAGGAGCCTTCGAGGTCCAAGAGGGAAGGGGTAATTTCCCCTGAGATGCTGCAGCAGACAAGGGACTCACCCTCCTGCAGGGGAGAAGCATCTGGTTTTTCTCCAAGTGGGTAGCAGTCCTGTCGAGTTACGACGGGGATCACAGAGACCTGCTGCTGTGGCCTCAGGAGTGGCCAGACTCCATGCGAGTTGCGAGGCACCACAGCGGATTCCTCCCAAGACATTGGCGGGTCCTCAGTCCTCATCTGTTGTTGACGCCGGAGCCTGTGCTTTCCTCGCCCATGCTGACATAGGTCTTGAGGTTCCCCTGAAACCCCCACAGGGGAGTCAGGCCTCATCTCACCTGGAGACGTGCACAAACGCATTCCTCCCCAACTGCAGCAATAATGTCCGGGTCCCTATCGAGCAGATACCTGGATCTGTGGCTTCCCTCGAGGTGCCCCAGGGCATTAACTTGAGCCAGTTTGCCGGAGTCTAGGCTCGGGGTGACAGTCGAAGAAGTGCAGCGCAGTCAGGTTCTTCTGGAGTGACGAGGCTTTTGGGGGTCTTGGGGAACGGTGTTCCAAGCTATGAGACTCCTCGTGGTTCTCCAGGTGCAAGCAGCTTCTCTTGACTTGCCAGGGGAACACTGCAAAACCTTTCCCGACGGAGCAGGGTAAGGGCCCCTCATCTGCAGCTCAGCAGGGGAAAACTGGGCTCCTCTTGTGTCTTGGCGGGTCCCTTGAGGTTCCTCTCGAGTGGGAACGGGAGGGATGGAGAACTTCTTGGGTCACAGCAAAGGTGTGAAGGGGCCTTTCTAGGTCAAAGATGGAAGTAATGAATTCCCCCGAGATGCCGCATCAGACAAGGGCCTCTCCCCGCCTGCAGGGAGTGTCTGGTTTTTTTCGAGTTGCAGAGGGATCCTCTCAAGTTACGTCGGGGCCCTAGGGACCCACTCCTGTGGCCCCAGGTGATTCCAGTATCTGTGCGAGGGGCGAGGCACATCTCGGGATTCTTCCCCAGTAGCCCCAAGTCCTCAGTCCCATTCTGGTGCTGAGGCCGGAGCCTGTGCTTGCCTCGCCCATGCTGACATAGGTCTTGGGTTTCCCTTGGAGCCTCCTCAGGGGAGTCAGGCCTCTTCTTGCCCATAGACGTGCAGGGCCACTTTACTCCAGGGTGCAGCAGCCTTGTCCGGCTCTCTGTCGAACAGACAAAGGGATCTGTGGCTTGCCCTCGAGGTACCCCAGGGCTATCACACGTGCCCCTGTGTCGGCAGTCGAGTCTTGGGGAGGCAGTGGAGACAGTGCAGGGCAGTCAGGTTCAACTGGAGTGGACAATGCATTGGGGGTCTTGGGGAAAGTTGGCTGAACCTGTGAGACTCCTCCCTACTCTCCAGGTACGAGCACCTCATCTTGGGATGTGAGCGGAACACCGTGAAACCTTTCCTGACTGAGCAGGGAAAGGGCCTCTCATCCGGAGCTCAGCAGGGGAAAACGGGGTTCCTCTTGATTCTTGGCAGGACCCTCGGGGTCCCTCTCGAGTGGGGACGTTTGTGCTTGGGAACTTCTTGTGTCACAGCAAGGGTGTTAAGGTGCCTTTCGAGGTCCAAGAGGGATGGGCTGAATACCCCAGAGACACTGCTGTGGACAAGGGCCTCACACTGCCTGCAGGGGAGCAACTACTGTTTTTTCTTGAGTTGCCTGGGGGTCATCTCGAGTTATAACTGGAACCCCAGGGACTCACCTCTGTGCCTGAGGAGAGGCCAGTCTCTGTGCGTGTTGTGAGGCTCCTATGTGGATTCCTCCACAGTCGTCACTGGGTCCTCAGTCCTCTTCTAGTGCTGCGGCCTGATCCTGAGGTTTCCTCGCTGTGCTGACGTAGGTATTGGGTTTGCGCTGGAGCCCCCACAGGGAAGTCAGGCCTCATCTCGCCTGGAGACGTGCACGGCCACTTTCCTCCCCAACTGCAGCAAAAGTGTCCATGTTCCTGTCAAGCGGATACAGGGATCTGTGGCTTGCCCTCGAGGTACCCCAGGGCATTGACTCATGCCAGTTTGCCGGAGTCGAGCCTCAGGGTGACAGTTGAGGCAGTGCAGGGCAGTCAGGTTTTCTGGAGTGGACGAGGCATTTGGGAGTCTTGTGGAATGGTGTTCCAAGCTGTGAGACTCCTCCCGACTCTCCAGGTGCAAGCAGCTCCTCTTGACATGCCACGGGAACACCGCGAAACCTTTCCCGATGGAGCAGGATAAGTGCCCCTCATCTGCACCTCAGCAGGGGAAAACTGGGCTCCTCTTGTGTCTTGGCGGGTCCCTCGGGGTTCCTCTCGAGTGGGAATGGGAGGAAAGAAGAACTTCTTGGGTCACAGCAAGGGTGTGAAGGGGCATTTCTAGGTCAGAGGTGGAAGTGGTGAATTCCCCCGAGATGTCGCATCAGACAAGGGCCTCTCCCCGTCTGCAGGGAGGTGTCTGGGTTTTTTTGAGTTGCAGAGGGATCCTCTCAAGTTACGTCGGGGCCCTAGGGACCCACTCCTTTGGCCCCAGGTGATTCCAGTCTCTGTGCGAGGCGAGGCACATCTCAGAATACTTCCCCAGTGGCCTCAGTCCCATTCTGTTGCTGAGGCTGGAGCCTGAGCTTTCCTCACGCATGCACACATAGGTCTTGGGTTTCCCCTGGAGCCCCCTCAGGGAAGTCAGGCCTCGTCTCGCCCATAGACGTGCAGGGCCGCTTTACTCCAGGGTGCAACAGCCCTGTCCGGCTCTCCATCGAATGGACAAAGGGATCTGTGGCTTGCCCTCGAGGTACCCCAGGACTATCACACATGCCAGTGTATCTGCAGTCGAGTCTCGGGGAGGCAGTGAAGGCAGTTCAGGGCAGTCAGGTTCATCTGGAGTGGACAACGCATTAGGGGTCTTGGGGAATATTGGCCCAACCTGTGAGACTCCTCCCGACTCTCCAGGTACGAGCACTTCCTCTTGGGATGCGAGGGGAACACCGCAAAACCTTTCCCAACGGAGCAAGGAAAGGGCCCCTCATCTGGAGCTCAGCAGGGGAAAACGGGGCTCCTCTTGATTCTTGGCAGGACCCTCGAGGTTCCTCTCGAGTGGGGACGTTTGTGCCTGGGAACTTCTTGGGTCACAGCAAGGGTATGAAGGAGCCTTTCAAGGTCCAAGAGGGATGGGATAAATTCCCTCTAGACACCGCCACAGACAAGGGCCTCACACCGCCTGAAGGGGAGAAGCTTCTATTTTTTCTTTAGTTGCCCCAGGGTCATCTCAATTTATAACTGGGTCCCCAGGGACTCGCCTCTGTGCCCTGAGGAGAGACCAGTCTCTGTGCGTATTGCGAGGCTCCTCTGTGGTTTCTTCCACAGTCGTCGCTGGGTCCTCAGTCCTCTTCTAGTGCTGAGGCTGGAGCCTGAGCTTTTCTCGCCATGCTGACGTAGGTCTTGGGGTTCCTCAGGAGCCCCGTCAGGGGAGTCAGGCCTCGTCTCGCCCATAGACGTGCAGGGCCGCTTTACTCCAGGGTGCAACCGCCATGTCCGGCTCTCCATTGAGTGTACAAAGGGTCTGTGGCTTGCCCTGTAGGTACCCCAGGGTATCACACATGCCAGGGTGTCGGCATTCGAGGCTCAGGGAGGAAGTCGAGGAAGTGCAGCACAGTCAGATTCATCTGGAGTGGACGAGGCATTTGGGGTTCATGAGGGAAGGTGACCAGAGGCCTGACGCTCCCCTGGACTTGCCTGGTGTGAGGGACTCCTCTTTGGATGCGAGGGGCGAGCCGGGAACTCTTTCCCGATCGAGCAGGGAAAGGGCCTCTCATCTGGAGCTGAACATGGGAAAATGGAGCTCCTCTTGAGTTACAGCGGGACCCTCGGGGTTCCTCTCGAGTGAGGACGGTTGGGAGGAGGAACTTCTTGTGTCACAGCCAGGGTGTGAAGGAGCATTTCGAGGTCCAGGAGGGAACGAGTGATTTCACTGGGGACGCTGCAGTGGACAAGGGCTTCACTCTGCCTGCAAGGGAGAAGCTTCTGGTTTTTCTCAAGTTGCGGCGGGGTCCACACGAGTTACCGAGTTACAGCGAGGACCCCAGGGACCCGCCCCTATGGCCTCAGGAGAGGCTAGTCTCCGTGTGAGTTGCCACTGGGTATTCCTCCCCAGTCGTCACCGGGTCCCCAGGCCTAGTCTGCTGCTGAGGCCATAGCCTGAGCTTGCCTCGCCCATGCAGACCTAGGTCTTGGGGTTCCCCGGGAGCTCCCACAGGGGAGTCAGGCCTGGTCTCGCCTGGAGATATGTATGGCCCCTTTCCTCCCCATCTGCAGCAGAAGTGTCCAGCACCCTTTCAAGCGGCCTCAGGGATCTGTGGCTTGCCCTTGAGGTACCCCAGGGTTGTCACACGTGCCAGTGTCCTGGACTCGAGCCTCAGGATGACAGTCAAGGCAGTTCAGGGCAGTCAGGGTCATCTGGAGTGGACGAGGCATTCGGGGGTGTTGGGGAATGGTGACCCAATCTCTGAGACTCCTCCGGACTCTCCAGGTGTGACCACCTCCTCTTGGGATGCGAGGGGAACACCGCAAAACTTTTCCCGATGGAGCAGTGAAAGGGTCTCTCATCTGGAGCTCAGCAGGGGAAAACGGGTCTCCGCTTGAGGCTTGGCGGGACCCTCGGGGTTCATCTCGAGTGGGGACCAATGGGGCGGTAACTTCTTGGGTCAAAATAAGTGTGTGCAGGACCCTTTTGAGGTCCAAGAGGGATGGGGTGAATTCCCCTGAGATGCCACCATGGACCAGAGCCACACCACACCTGAAGGGGAGAAGTTTCTGGTTTTTCTCGAGTTGTGGTGGGGTCCTCTCGAGTTACGATGGGCACCCTAAGGACCCGACCCTGTATCCTCAGGAGAGGCCAGTCTCAGTGCGAGTTGTGAGGCGCCTCTGGGAATTCCTCCCCAGTCGTCCCCGTGTCCTCAGTCCTCGTGTGCTGCTGAAGTCAGAGCCTGAGATTTCCTTGCTCATGTTTTCATAGGTCTTGAGGTTATTCTGGAGCCCCCACAGGGGAGTCAGTTCTTGTCTAGCCTGGAGTCGTGCATGGCCTCTTTCTTCCCCAACTGCAATGGCAGTGACCGGCTCCTCGTCAAGCAGACACAAGGATCGGTGTCTTGCCATTGAGGTACTCCAAGGCTGTTTCACATGCCAGTGTGTCGAGAGTTGACCCTCGGGGTGACAGTCGAGAACGTGCAAGGCAGTCAGATCATCTCGAGTGGACGAAGCATTTGGGGAACTTGGAGAGTGGTGGTTGGACACCTGAGGCTCCTCCCTACTCTACTGATGCGAGGCCACCTCTTGGGATATGAGGGAAACACCGAGAAACCTTTTCCAACGGAGCAGGGAAAGGACTCTTCATCTGGAGCTCAGCAGGGGAAAACCGGGCTCCACTTGAGTCCCGGCGAGACCCTCTGGGTTCCTCTCGATTGGATACGGTTGCGGCTGGGAACTTCCTAGGTCACAACAAGAGTATGAAGGAGCCTTTCGAGGTCCAAGCGAGAAGGGGTGATTTCCCCTGAGTTGCTGCAGCGGACAAGGGACTCACCATCTCTGCAGGGGAGAAGCTTCTGGTTTTTTTCTAGTTGCAGTGGGGTCCTCTAGAGTTATGACGGGGACCCAAGGAACCCGCCGTTGTGTCCTCAAGAGAGGCCATTCTCAATGCGAGTTGCGAAGCACCTGTAGGGATTCCTCCCCAGACGACGCCGGGTCCTCAGTCCTCGTCTGGTGCTGAGGCCTGATACTGTGCTTGCCTCGCTGGTGCTGACATAGGTCTTGGGGTTTCCCTGGAGCCCCAAAAGTGGGGTCAGGCCTCGTATTGTCTCGAGATGTGCACAGCCGTTTTCCTCCCCAACAGCAGGAACAGCTCCGGGTCGCTATTGAGTGGATACAGGGATCAGTGGCTTGACCTCGAGGTACCCCAGGGCGATCACACGTGCCAGTATATCGGGAGTCGAACCTCGGGGTGACAGTTGAGGCAGTGCAGGGCTATCAGGTTCATCTGGAAGGGACGAGGCATTTGGGGGTCTTGGGGAATGCTGTCCCAAGCTGTGAGACTCCTCCCGACTCTCCAGGTACAAGCACCTCCTGTTGACATGCGAGGAGAATACCGCGAAACCTTTCCTGATGGAGCAGGTAAAGGACCCTCATCTGGAGCTCAGCAGGGGAAAACTGGCCTCCTCTTGAGTCCTGGCAGGACCCTCGGGGTTCCTCGCGAGTGGGGACGGGTGGGGCGGGGAACTTCTTGGGTCACAGCAAGGGTGTGAAGGCGCCTTTCGAGGTCCAAGAGGGTAGGGATGAATTCCCCCAAGATGCCGCATCAGACACGGGCTTCTCCCCGCCTGCAGGGAATTGTCTGGTATTCTTTGAGTTGAGGACGGGTCCTCCCAAGTTTCGACGGGGCCCCAGGGACCCACCCCTGTGGCCCCAGGGGAGGCCAGTGTTCATGCGATGGGCAAGGCACATCTGGGGATTCTTCCCCTGTGGCGCCAAGTCCTCAGTCCCATTCTGGTGCTGAGGCCAAAGCCTGAGCTTTCCTCACCCGTGCCTACGAAGGTCTTGTGGTTCCCCTGGAGCCCCCTCAGGGGAGTCAGGCCTCGTCTCGCCCATAGATGTGCAGGGCCGTTTTACTTCAGGGTGCTGCAGCCATGTCCGGCTCTCCGTCGAACAGACAAAGGGATCTGTGGCTTGCCCGCGAGGTACCCCAGGGCTATCACATGTGCCAGTGTGTCGGCAGTCGAGCCTCAGGGTGGCAGTGGAGGCAGTGCGGGGCAGTCAGGTTCTTCTGGAGTGTACGAGGCATTTGAGGTTCTTGGGGAAAGGTGACTAGATGCCTGAGGCTCCTCTGGATTCGCCTGGTGTGAGGGTCTCCTCTTGGAATTTGAGGGGAGAGCCGGGAACCCTTTCTCTATGGAGCAGGGAATGGGCCCCTCCTCTGGAGCTGAGCATGGAAAAATGGAGCTCCTCTTGAGTCACGTTGGGACTGTCGGGGTTCCTCTCAAGTACGGAGAGGTGGGGCGGGGAACTTCTTGGGTCACAGCAAGGGTGTGAAGGAGCATTTCGAGGTCAAAGAGTGAATGGGTGATTTCTCATGGAACGCTGCAATGGACAATGGCGTCAATCCGCCTGCAAGGGAGAAGCTTCTGGTTTTTCTCGAGTTGCAGCAGAGTCCTCAAGTTACGACCGGGACCCCAGGAACCCTCCACTCTGGCCTCAGGAGAGGCCAGTCTCCATGAGAGTTGCCACTGGGTATTCCTCCCCAGTCGTCGCCGGGTACCCAGGCCTCATCTGGTGCTGAGGCTGTGACCTGAGCTTGCCTCGCCCATGCTGACCTCGGTCTTTGGGTTTCACTGGAACTCCCACAGGGGAGTCAGGCCTCATCTCGCCTGGAGACGTGCACGGCCGCTTTCCTCCCCATTTGCAGCAGAGGTGTCCAGCACCCCTTCGAGCGGACACAGGGATCTGTGGATCACCCTCAAGGTACCCCAGGGCTGTCACACGTGCCAGTGTGTCGGAAGTCGAGTTTCGAGGTGACAGTCGAGGCAGTGCAGGGCAGTGAGGTTCATCAGGGATGGACGAGGCATTTGGGGGTTTTGGGAATGACGGACCTACCCCTGATGCTCGTCCTGTCTCTTGTCGTTCGAGGGTCTCTTCTTGGGATGCCAGCGAAGCGCCATGAACACTTTCCAGAAGGAACAGGGAAAGCGCCCGTCATCTGGAGCTCAGCAGGTGAAAACGGGGCTCCTCTTGAGTTTTGGCGGGACCCTCGGGGTTCCTCTCGAGTGGGGACGGGTGGGCGGGGTACTTCTTTGGTCACAGCAAGGGTGTGAAGGAACCGTGCGAGGTCTAGGAGGGAAGGGGTGATTTCCCCTGAGATTCCCCTGCAGACAAGGGCCTCACTCCACCTGCAGGGGAGAATGTTCTGGTTTTTCTCGAGTGCCTTTGGGGTCCTCTCGAGTTACAACCGGACCCCAGAAACCCGCCCTTGTAGCCACAGGAGAGGACAGTCTCCAAGCTAGTTGTGAGGCACCTCTGGGTATTCATCCCCAGTCGTTGCCGGGTCCTCAGTCCTGGTCTGGTGCTGAAGCTGGAGCCTGAGCTTGACTCGCCCATGCTGACATAGGCCTTGGGTTTCCGCTGGAGCCCCCACACGGGAGTCAGGCCTCCTCTTGCCTGGAGATGTGCACGGCGGTTTTCCCCCTCAACTGCAGCAAAAGTGTCTGGGTCCCTGTCGAGCGGATACAGGGATCTGTGGCTTGCCCTCGAGGTACCCCAGGGCTGTCACACGTGACAGTGTGCCAAAGTCGAGCCTCCAGGTGACACTCGAGGCAGTGCAGTGCAGGCAGGTTCATCTGGAGTGGACGAGGCATTTGGGGTCTTGGGGAATGGAGGCCCAATCTTTGATACTCCTCGCGAATCTCAAGATTTGAGCACCTCCTCTTGGGATGCGAGGGGAAAACCGTGAAAACTTTCCCATTGGAGCAGGAAAATGGCCCCTCATCTGGAGCTCAGCAGGGGGAAACTGGGCTCCTATTCAGTCTTGGCGGGACCCTCAGGGTTCATCTCATGTCGGCAAGGGTGGGGCGGAAGCTTTTTGGGACACAAGAAGTGTGTGAAGGAGCCTTTCGAGTTCCAAGAGGGATGGGGTGAATTCCCCTGAGATGCTGCCCCTTACAAGAGCCACAGCACGCCTGCTGGGGAGAAGCTTCCGGTTTTTCTCGAGTTGTGGTGGGGCCCTCAGGAGGTACGATGGGGACGCCAGGGACCCACCCCTGTATCCTCAGGAGAGGCCATTCTCAGTGCGAGTTGGGAGGCGTCTCTAGGGATTCCTGCCCAGTCGTTGCTGGGTCCTCACTCCTCATTTGTTGCTGAGGTCAGAGCCTGAGATTTCCTCGCTCATGCTTTCATAGATCTTGAGGTTACCCTGGAGCCCCACAGGGGAGTCAGGCCTCGTCTCGCCTTGAGACTTGCATGGCCTCTTTCTTCCCCAACTGCAGTGGCAGTGTCCCACTCCCCATCAAGCGGACACAGGGATCTGTGGCTTGCCATCGAGGTACCCTAGAGCTGTCTCACGTGCCAGTGTGTTGGGAGTCGAGCCTCGGGGTGACAATCGAGATAGTGCAGGGGAGTCAGGTTCCTTTGGAGTGGACTAGGCATTTGGGTTTCTTGGGGAAAGGTGACCAGACACCTGAGGCTCCTCTGGACTCGCCTGGTGTGAGGGCCTCCTCTTGGGATACTAAGGGAGAGCCGGGAACCCTTTCCCAATGGAGCAGGGAAAGGGCCCCTGATATGGAGCTGAGCATGGAAAAATGGAGATCCTCTTAAGTTGCAGCGGGACCTTCGGTGGTCCTCTCGTGTGGAGACGGGTAGGGAGGGGAACTTCTTGGTCACAGCAAGGGTGTGGAGGAGCATTTCTAGATCCAAGATGGAATGGGTGATTTCCCCCAGGACACCGCATAGACAAGGGCCTCACTCCACCTGCAAGAGAGAAGCTTCTGGTTTTCTCGAGTTTTGGCGGGGTCCTCTCGAGTTATGATGCGGACCCCAGTAACCTGCCCCTGTGGCCTCAGGAGAGGCCAATCTCTGCAACTTTCCACTGGGTATTCCTCCCCAGTCATTGCCGGGTCCCGAGGCCTCCTCTGGTGCTAAGACGCAGCCTGAGCTTGCCTCGCCCATGCTGACCTTGGTCTTGGGTTTTCCCTGGAGCTCCCACAGGGGAGTCAGGCCTCTTCTCTCCTGGAGACGTGCACGGCCGCTTTCCTTCCCATCTGTAGCAGAAGTGCACCCCTCGAGCAGACACAGGGATCTGTGGCTTGCCCTCCAGGTACCCCAGGGCTGTCACTCTTGCCAATGTGTTTGGAGTTGAGTCTCGGGGTGACAGTCGAGGCAGTGCAGGGCAGTGAGGTTCATCAGGAATGGATGAGGCATTTGGAGGTCTTGGGAATTTTGAACCAACCCCTGAGGCTCGTCCTGTCTCTCCTCGTTCAAGCGCCCCTTCTTGGGATGCCAGGGGAGAACTGTGAACAATTTCCCAATGGAGCAGAGAAACGGCCCGTCATCTGGTGTTCAGCAGGGGAAAATGGGACTCCTCTTGAGTCTTTGCGGAACCCTCGGTGTTCCTCTCGAGTGGGGACGGGTGGGGCGGGAAATTCTTTGGTCACAGGAAGGGTGTGAAGGAGACTTGCAAGGTCTAGGAGGGAAGGGGTGATTTCCCCGAGATCCCCCTCAGACAAGGGCCTCACTTCACCTGCAGGGGAGAAGTTTCTGGTTTCTCTCGAGTGCCGGTGGGGTCCTCTCGAGTTATAAAAGTACCCTAGTAACCCGCCATTGTGGCCACAGGAGAGGACAGTCTCCGAGCGATTTGTGAGGTGCCTCCGGGGATTCATCCCCAGTCGTCGCCGGGTCCTCAGTCCTAGTCTGGTTCTGAAGCTGGAGCCTTAGCTTGCCTCGCTCATGCTGACATAGGTCTTGGGTTTCTGTTGGAGCCCCCACAGGGGAGTCAGGCCTCGTCTCGACCATAGACGTGCAGGGCCGCTTTACTCCAGTGTGCAGCAGCCATGTCCGGCTCTCCGTTGAGTGTACAAAGGGATCTGAGGCTTGCCCTTTAGGTTCCCCAGGGTATCACACGTGCCAGGGTGTCGGCAGTCGAGCCTCAGGGAGGAAGTCGAGGCAGTGCAGCATAGTCAGGTTCATGTGCAGTGGACGAGGCATTTGGGGAACTTGGGGAAAGGTGACCAGAGGCCTGAGGCTGCCCTCGACTCGCCTGGTGTGAGGGCCTCCTCTTGGTATGCGAGGGGAGAGCCAGGAACCCTTTTCCGATCGAGCAGGGAAAGGGCCTCTCATCTGGAGCTGAGCATGGGAAAATGGAGCTCCTCTTGAGTCGCAGCGGAACCCTCAGGTTTCCTCTCAAGTGGGGACGGGTGGGACGGGGAACTTCTTGGGTCACAGCAAGGGTGTGAAGGAGCATTTCAAGGTCCAAGAGAGAATGGCTGATTTCCCTTGGGACGCTGCAGTGGACAAGGGCCTCACTCCGCCTGCAAGGGAGAAGCTTCTGGTTTTTCTCGAGTTGCAGCAGGGTCCACACGATTTACCAAGTTACAACGGGGACCCCAGGGACCCGCCCCTATCGCCTCAGGAGAGGCCAGTCTCTGTGCGAGTTGCCACTGGGTATTCCTCCCCAGTTGTCGCCGGGTCCCCAGGCCTAGTCTGCTGCTGAGGCCACAGCCTGAGCTTTCCTCGCCCATGTAGACCTAGGTCTTAGGGTTCCCCTGGAGCTCCTATAGGGGAGTCAGGTCTCGTCTCGCCTGGAGACGTGCACGGCCGCTTTTCTCCCTGTCTGCAGCAGAAGTGTCCAGCACCACTTCGAGAGGACACAGGGATCTGTGGCTTGCCCTTTAGGTACCCCAGGGCTGTCACACTTGCCAGTGTCCCGGACTCGAGCCTCGGGGTGACAGTCGAGGCAGTGCAGGGCAGTCAGGTTCATCTGGAGTGGACGAGGCATTTGGGGGTGTTGGGGAATGGTGACCCAATCTCTGAGACTCCTCCCGACTATCCAGATGTGAGCATATCCTCTTGGGATGCTAGGGGAACACCCTGAAACCTTTCCGGATGGAGCAGGGAAAGGGCCCCTCATCTGGAGCTCAGCAGGGGAAAACGGGTCACCACCTGAGGCTTGGCAGGACCCTCGGGGTTCATCTCGAGTGGGGACCGGTGGGGCGGAAACTTCTTGGGTCAAAGTAAGTGTGTGAAGGAGCCTTTCAAGGTCCAAGAGGGATGGGGTGAATTCCCCTGAGATACCACCGCGGACCAGAGCCACACCACGCCTGAAGGGGTGAAGCTTCTGGTTTTTCTCGAGTTGTGGCGGGGTCCTCTCGAGTTACGATGGGCACCCTAGGGACCCGACCCTGTATCCTCAGGAGAGTCCAGTCTCAGTGTGAGTTGTGAGGCGCCTCTGGGAATTCCTCCCCGGTCATCCCCGTGTCCTCAGTCCTCGTGTGCTGCTGAGGTCGGAGCCTGAGATTTCCTTGCTCATGTTTTCATAGGTCTTGAGGTTATTCTGGTGCCCCCAGAATGGAGTCAAGCCTCGTCTCTCCTGGAGTCGTGCACAGCCTCGTTCTTCCCCAACTGCAGTGGCAGTGACCGGCTCTTCATCAAGCAGACACAGGGATAGGTGTCTTGCCATTGAGTTACCCCAGGGCTGTTTCATCTGCCAGTGTGTCGAGAGTCGAGCCTTGGGGTGACATTCGAGACAGTGCAAGGCAGTCAGGTTCATCTGGAGTGCACGAGGCATTTGGGGAACTTTGGGAGTGGTGGTCGGACACCTGAGGCTCCTTCCAAGTCTCCTGATGCGAGGCCACTTCTTGGGGTGTGAGGGGAGCGCCGGAAAACCTTTCCCGATGGAGCAGATAAAGGGCCCCTCATCTGGAGCTCAGCAGGGGAAAACGGGGCTCCTCTTGAGTCGCGGTGGGACCCTCGGGGTTCCTCTCGAGTGGGGCCCTTGGGGCGGGGAACTTCCTAGGTCACAACAAGGGTATGAAGGAGCCTTTCGAGGTCCAAGCGGGAAGGGGTGATTTCCCCTGAGGTGCTGCAGCGGACAAGGGACTCACCATCCCTGCAAGAGAGAAGCTTCTGGATTTTCTCCAGTCCTCTCGAGTTACGACGGGACCCCAGGGACACGCCCCTGTGGCCTCAGGAGAGGCCAGTCTCCATGGGAGTTGCAAGGCATGTGTGGGGATTCCTCATGAGACGTCACCGGGTCCTCAGTCCTCGTCTGTTGCTGAGGCCAGAGACTGTGTTTGCCTCACCCATGTTGACATGGGACTTGGGGTTCCCCTGGAGCCCCCATAGGAGAGTCAGGCCTTGTTTCTCCTGGGGACGTGCACAGTCGCTTTCTCCCCAACTGTAGCAACAGAGTCCGGGTCACTGTCAAGCGCATACAGGGATCAGTGGCTTGACCTCAAGGTAGCCCAGGGCTATCACATCTGCCAGTGTGCCGGAGTCAAGCCTCGGGGTGACAGTGGAGGCAGTGCAGGACAGTCAGATTCATCTGGAGTGCACTAGGCATTTAGGGTTCTTGTGGAAATGTGACCCGATGCCTGAGGTTTCTCTGGACTTGTCTGATGTGAGTGCCTCCCCTTGGAATGCGAGGGGGGAGCCAGAAAGCCTTTCCTGATGGAGCAGGGAAAGGACCCCTAAATATGGAGCTGAGCATGGGAAAATGGAGCTCCTGTTGAGTCGCGTTGGGACCCTCAGTGGGCCACTCAAGTGGGGATGTGTGGGTCGGGGAACTTCTTGGGTCAAAGAAAGGGTTTAAAGGAGCCTTTCGAGGTCCACGAGGGACGGGGTGAATTCCTCTGAGATGCTGTTGCGGACAAGGGCCACACCAGTCCTGCAGGGGAGAAGATTCTGGTTTTTCTCTAGTTGCGGCGGGATCCTATAGAGTTACGACGGGGACCCAAGAGACCTGCCCCTGTATCCTCAGGAGAGGCCATTCTCAGTGCGAGTGGCGAGGCGCCTCTGGGGATTCCTCCCCAGTCATCGCTGGGTCCTCAGTCCTCGTTTGATGCTGAGGTCAGAGCCTGAGTTTTCCTCACTCATGCTTTCATAGGTCTTAAGGTTACTCTGGAGCACCCAAAGGGAAGTCAGAGCTCTTCTCTCCTGTAGACTTGCATGGCCTCTTTCTTCCCCAACTGCAGTGGCAGTTCCGGCTCCCTGTAAAGCAGACACAGGGATCTGTGGCTTGCCATCGAGGTAATCCAGGGCTGTCTCACGTGCCACTGTGTTGGGAGTTGAGCCTCGGGGTGACAGTCGAGGCAGTGCAGGGCAGTCATGTTCATCTGGAGTGGACGAGGCATT